>QVOB01017422.1:0-29304 GCA_014839585.1 Pseudomyrmex concolor | reverse complement strand
GTATATTATGAAATTTTATGTATACATATATATATACACACACACAAATATATATATATATATATATATATATATATATATATATATATATATATACATATATTATATATGTGTATATTCTATATTCACTATTTTACTATTAGAGATTTTATTACTGTAGAATAACATATTATGTACTTTCGATTATAACAATATATCTTATCATAACATTTCTACAAAATATATATATGTGGTTTATGTTAATTATACTTTAATTTGTAATGGAGAAATATATTTTAGAAATATACTTTTGTGCAAGAGCAGAAGTAGATTTTTAAACTTTGTATTCACTACATAAAAAAATTTTTAAATAACTTTTGAATAATAAAAATACATATTTGCTTGCAAGAAGACATTACTCTGATGTGGATTATTATTATTACGATTATATAAACGTATGATATCACTAAAAAAAGATAAGAATTCATCGATTTATGTAGTAGTATTTACGATTAGCTTCAATTATTCTGATTAATAAGTGTTTAATCAGTTAAGCAGATAAGTGCTTGACTGATCAATGATCATTAGTCTTGTGTGTATAGTCTTACACATTATATTGTAAATATTTAACACATCTGCGCGATATTTACGTCGTGCTTACTATTTGTCATTAAGTAAGTACATATTGCTGTAAAATTTACGACGTCTATGCACATTGAGCGAGAAAAACTGAATTGGATGCCAAACAATAGGTTTATTCTTTTTCTATTACCACAATTAATGTACTTGTTTTTTTTTATCGGTTTTTTTCTTCTTTTAAAGACGATGTACACACATCTTTTATTTCGAGAACAAAAAAATATAAACGTGACGCTTGCATCACGTCATTAAAAGCGGTCATTGTCATTAAAAGCGGATGTCATTAAAAGTTCAGATATCTATTTTTAATTGCTAAATAATGACACAAGAACATATTAATTTGAATAATTATTTAAGAAAATATTATTATAATAATATTATTATTTAACTTGCATATATATATATATATATATATATATATATATATATATATAATGCATGGTTAGATTAAACAGAAAGCTATAGATTTTTTATAAATAAAATAAAATAATTTGAAAAAAAAAAATCAAATTGGATAAGTAAAAATTACATATAAGAGATATTGTAGAATTTAAGTTACAAATGTATAATACTTATATTAATACTGTTATTATTAATAATGTTTGTATAAAGCTTTTTAGATTTAATAAAAAAGATCTCGTAAAATGCATTTTTTTAAATAAGAAAACAGATTCATTACAAATAAGATATCTTGTTGGAAAAAGATGTTCTGCAAGCATGACATAAATCTGTCATACAATGATGACTATCGATATAGAATAGACTTACTGACTGCTTAACGGTTACACAGCCAGTTTTGACAAGCTTGTGATAAAACTTGTTTAAAATGCCTTGTTTTATAATGCTACAGATATGCGTAAACTTTTGTTAAGCAAAATTACAATTAACATTAATATATAATATATTACATTATAATACTTACATTAATACAGTAAAATAACATTTGTATAATATAAGAGAAAAAATAAAACAATTTAAAAAAACTTTTGTACATAAAATCAAACGCAACAACGACATTTTGTGCAAATGTTTCTTATCAAGAAAACCATTTCAATTTGAAAGTCAAACATTCTTGGTTTAAGTCACTAGTAAAAGTAAAACTTTATAAAGAATGTGAGAAGAAGTACAACAATATGTACAATACACACACACACACACACACATACATATATGTATATATTTGTCAAGTTTCATACTTAATGACTTAAAATACTCAAGCATGTATTGTACAAAGTATCCAAGTCATTTAATATGTATGTATGTATGTGTGTGTAACTCATTATTTCTAATATTATCACAAAAATAAATGTATATATTAAAACAAGTTCTACTTTACTATATATATGTATATATAATTTTGCAAAAATAGACAACAAGATTAATTAGTACGTAACAAGATAATTTCATAGAAAAAAGAAATAATGTTAAAAGTTTTAGAAAATCAAGACACATTATTGTTATCTGTTGATAATAATTCGATTTAAAGGTTTATTTCTTTGATACATACAAGGAAGACATGTTCGCCGAAGAGAGCTGGATCTTTTTCCAGAAGAGATTAGATCTGTCATGTTACATGTGTAGCGACAAAATTGACAGAAATTTTTATTCAATAAGCGCATTTGTCGACATTCTGTTTTTGAAGAAAAGATATTCTCTGTTGCTGCGAGTTTTGTGAAAAAAAAATTATATGATCCTTTTTTTCATATCTTATTTAAACGGAAATGAAAATAATGGATTTCTATTTATTTAATTTATCGTCAATCAGTTTTTTGTATTTAAAGCGCATCGACATAAGTTTGAACTGGAAAAAATATAGCTAAATTTTAACAGTCCGTTTTTAAACAAGATACGGATATAGGTAATTACATCAACACAGTTTTGAAATTTACTTTGACATTATATTGTTATCGTATGTGTATTTTACATGTGTTATACATGTGCATCATCTTGCTGTCAGATACCATAATGCGTATTCAAATGCTTTACTGGATTAAACTGATGCCGACAAGTACGTTACTAGCTAAAATTACAATTATTTTACATGGGTGTATATGTGTGTGTAATAGCTCTGTGTAATAAATCTTTTTCTGCTAAAAATCCTACTTAAATCTGATGTCACTTTTTATAAAAAACTTAACACAGTATTGTTTTTAGTAACTTTTAATTTTTAAAAACACACATATATATACACATACGTGTATATATAAACCTAACTTTTAATGCCTATAAAAACTATATCTACTTATATTTACTGTGTGCTAGAATTTAAATTAGGAATGACATCAGAGATTTTTTAAAATCGGTTATATCTACTTAGAAAATCTGTTAATAGATTTTGAAGAGCTGGCGCATATTGATGTGAGTAAGTACGAGTCTTCGAAAATGAGCAAGGAGTTGCGTTGTATTGGAACAAAATAAGAATTTGTCAGATTGCCAATAATCGAAATTTCATAGCTGGCGTGATAAATATTTAGTCACAAATGAGTTGAAGTTATATATCACTTTAGAAGTATATTGGGATGCATTGCCACTATTTCTCTATAAAAATCAAGTACTCCTTGAAATCGATAGAAATGCATGACGACGTAGAATCCAGTTTACGTTTGGCAAAAAGATATTACAATGATTAACGAAATGTCCATCACTCCGTTAATTTGATAAAATTCTGTCAATAAAAAATCTTGCAATATTTTCTGAAATCAATTGTCTCTTTCTTATTTGCATGAATGTTTTTTTTTTAATTATATAATTCATGAGCGCTATTATGAAAAAAATTTCGGAATTTGAAATACGTCGGAAAATTTCTTAATGATTTATCAATTATTTGCCAAAATTATTCTTGCCAAAATTTTGCTGTGAACTTTCCCGGAAAAAAATATTTCTGGAACACATTTCTTCATTGATAACTAAGTCAAGTCTCAAAGTTGTAAATATTGGACATTTCTATTTTGTAAAAACTATAAAAACTTTAATAAGAATATATGACTTTCAGATTAAAAAAAAATCATACTCAAACTCTTTAATTAAAATTAATAGAAGTTGTTAACATTGTTGTCTAACGGCTAACAATAGCACGCAACGTTTACTTTAAAGGTTTTTAGTAATAATTAAAAAAATACAACGTTTCTTATTTTTATCGTAAAATACACTGAAAAATCCAAAACTGGGATTGTATTGTTTTGAGTTTTATTATTAAGAATCACAGTTTAAAATTTTGTTTTGAATGTGTTGTATATTTAACTGATGTAAGTTCTATGCAAAAACCAATTTTATACTACGCGTTTACTTGTAATAAATCTTAAAAAAAGTTTCCTTTAGACACACATACATACTTTTATAAGAGATTTGTCGACGATCATTATCACGGGGGAAGAACCACGCATGAAGCTGCTGTCAAAGCTGCGTGAGAACTTGTAACAAATGCTTTGGGTGGGCATGTTATTACCAGGAAGACCAGTTATAGCTCGCATCGGAAACCCGAGGAAATCCAAATAACAACTCAGTTGCGAAATCATAGTCTGTTTATGTGTGTATTGAGATCAAAGATTTTTTGCTTAGATTACTTTGTTTTGTCACGCAACAGTCGCGATTTATGTGAAAGAATGTCTAATAAATAATGTCTAATATCACATATTGCGTTTTAATTGAGCAACCAATAAAAAAAGACAAATATGTTACGTCGTTTGTTATAATTATCTCAAATCTGGTGCGTTATTAAATAAAAAATAATTACTGACAATTGTTAGTTGTTATCTCATGATATTTTTTGCTATTTTGTTTAAAGTAAAAATAGTTAGAATTAACTTCTTACGTTTTTCAAGAAGATATAATTGAATGTTATCTTTATCTATCAATCGTGTCTCATACATTATATCCTATTGTCGTAATTGCGTCGTCTTAACTAGAGCTAAATCAATCGCTAGTTTGTAATTACCGTACTGATTATTAAGTCAGTAAATCGCAATGTTAACTCGTCAGACTAGATAGAAAGATATAATTAATGGAAATATTTGAAGCTAATTAAAAGTTTTAAAATATTTGAAACTACCAAATAAAACCATTTAATCACTTTAAAGCGCTTATTATCATTTATTTCGAATTAGCAGTACGTAAAGAATCGCGTTGTGTGTATCATAACAAAATCATTTAAAAGATACTTCTATGTGTATGATAGCTTGAACAGGAAGTCGATGATTTAATAAGTTCTCATCTTATCTGTTCCAAATCGTCACACGTTCAATTGTACACACACACACACACACACACACACACACATGTGCATATGTTACATGAAGTATCAAGAAATATCTACTTATTTGCTTTGCGTTACATCACACGTAACAATTAACTCATAATACATTACGTCGTTTTCATGGAAATTTTATTTAACCCTTGTATGTGTTATGTACCTATATTATTTTCCTGTTATAATACAGTGATAATTCATTACAGAAGGCAATTCTGAATAAAGAGAGATGCATTACTTTACGTGATATAATAAATGAGTTTCAAACATTTATGAGTGTGTATAGATAACACAGGTATATTATGATAACATAACCAGATTGTTAACACAAAATTGAAGAAACTCAAAACAGAAAATTATTTTTCACCATAAAAACTTAATCACATGGATAAAAATAATTGTTGCCAAACAAATAAATTACTTTCTTGACAACAAAATTGTTTAAAATAACGAGTTATATTTTATATTGCGCACATACACATTTGAATTTATTCGAGAATATAAATATTTATACAGAAAATATAAATATTTATTGATTGCATGTAATATTGTACAAATATTGCGCACTGACTTTTTTTGTTAACAATTTGAAAAAGAAAAGTAAATTGTATAACACGATTACTTGTGGGACAGGAAGTATATATATACGAAGTAAGAAACGTTCATAACTCTCTTTAGCTGTATGTCCGTTTTTCGAGTTACATATGGTTGCCGAGATAGACTCTTATTTTATGCGTTTTCGAGAGGAATCTAAATAAAGCAGGCGGAATTCTCATAAGTTCCTTCCTTCGCGGCCTGCCAGATAGTGACGTTCTTTATTCGTCCCGATGATAAGTATATTTGTGTCTATAAAATGTTTCCAAATAATACGTTAACAAAATATACGTCAAAGAAACAAGAATATTTTGCATATTGTGTTTTTCACTTGATAAACATTTTTTATATTAACATTTATAATAACATTTTGCTATGTGAAGATAAACTCGGGTTATTGTAGCGTTTTATAATCATATCATTATTATAGCGTTTTATAATCATATCATTTTTTCGACTAAAACAATGAATGAATAATCTATAAATAATAACTGATAAAATTATTTTAAGATATAATATGGATAATATGTATAATATGTATACTATGTGTACATTACATTGCATTTATTACTATTAATAAACACACACATCAAATCATCTGTCTCAGTGTCACAATAATTGTAATATTTTTCCTATAAGTAATTTTGTAAAACAAGATTCGTAAAATTTAAGAGCTTAGATATACTCATAAACAATTATGCGTAAGATTACATATATGTCAACCATATATTTTTTAAACATTGAGATTTTATTAAAAAATGTACACACACATATATTAGTAACGAAATTAAATTCAAAATTAATTAATTTGTATCTAATTAATTAATTTTGATTAAATGACAACTATTGATTTGCAATTACTCATCTGGTTCGATCAATCAATAACAAACCGTGGTTATGTAACGTATAATAAACTGTGAATGACGCTTTTCATTTGCTCTCGGTGAAGCGTGTCTCTCGAGATTAATTGTCGGTCATGCAAGAGTGTCATATGTGATTATTTCCAAACAGTTTGTTTGATATTTCTCTGAATGTAACGCGTCTCATGAGGTACTGACTCGTTAATTAAAATGCGTACGCAAATGAATAATAGTATTTATTAACACCTAATTTACGACTCGTTCGCCAAGTTGCGCTCTTGTAGTAGTTAACGAATAATATTCTCGACTTACGTAAAAGGATTAGAACAGACTGCACGTCGCTAAAAACTGGAAATTTTTCATTGAGTTAAAAATTCACATGTCTATCTTAAAAATAGCGACTTACTACTTCTTTTTATGAAACATGAAGCATATATTCACACAGACATCACGTCCATTAGACGTCTGCTGGACGTCCATAACTTTATGAATCTAATAGAAGTTTAAAATGTTTTTTTTGTGTGTAGATATCTGTTTCAAGCATATCTTACAATTTGATATAATTCTGTAAGGCATATCAAATTGAGATGCTTCTGTAAGACAATTTTGGATTCTGATTTTTATTATATTCTATATAATATAACTTTTCTTTAATTTCATTTTGATATCGATTCGCATTACCATAATAACAACAGATTATCCGCTATTGCTGCTGATATAACTTAAATGCCAAACTTTGCTATAGACGTTGCTCTGGACTTGTATATTCGTTTGTTTGCTTATCAGATATCGATGTTTACCTGGGACAGCAAGTTCGTTCAAGAAACTCTCTTAGGAATCTTGAGATAAAGTACGAGATTCCTTCTCTTCTCTCTAGCAGCGCATACATCGACTTGTTTCAAAGTCATTTGCTAACTAACTAGAACCGGTACTAAGTCAGATTTAAGGAAGATGAGATTTACAAGATCTGCGTGGATTGTGATATTGTATAACGCTGATAACATTTTTACGTAACGATACGCAACGCAACGAAGAATTATATTGTAGCTCTATATGCAATCCGTCTATGTGTTATTCGTCTAGACGTTATCCATTTGAATTCTGTATGATTGAGCGAAAATTGGATCCATCCGTCGCTTATCGTTATTGACCTCGAGCTGAGACATGGTTGATTCATCTAAATTATTCTATCGAGAGAAAAATTCGTACTCAAAGTACTCTACCTCTGTTCTAAGAGGATACACGAGCCCGCATGTCTCGTAAAAAATCGATTGACACACCTACGATTAAATAACAAAAGGGATAATCTTTTCAATGAGGCCTAGTGCCATTCCGCCCCTTGCTTAGCTCTCGATCGCCGCCGTGAGTGGATATTGCGATCGATTCCACGAACTTTTGCCTATAATTGGTGTCTCCAATCAAGACAACGAGTATTATTTGTATACTTTCGTATCACAATATCTCAATTGATAACGTTATGGTGCCATTAGTCAAACTGATGCACTGCCTTTTTGCTCAAAAGATTAATCGTTCTTATATGTTCTTATATGAACATAAATACACATGTTATATTTTACTACACACTTATTGTTAGTATACATATGTATATAAATTTTATTTTTATTATTTTCTGTCTATGTTATTTTCCTAATTTGTATAAAAGAGCACTATCTAAAAAAAAACTTAAATGTGGTAAATAAAAAAACTAAAAATACATCTTCAATTCTTTGGTTGTAGGAAGCTATCTTGAAAAAAGATAAGTAGCAATTGATGCGATCGACACACGATCGATAATTGAAGTAATCGATTTTGCATTTTAATCGATTTTTTATTGTGCAAACATTATTGTGTTATATTCCGCAAACTTGTGTTTGCGGAATATAACACAATAATGTCTTCTTTCTAACGTCGACAGAAAAATTTGCGCCGCGCACATTTTCTCCTGTTTCTTTGCAAACAATTATTTCTCGAATGTGCGCGACCGACATAAGTGCGAAACAAACCGAGGCGTTGCGAGATCCAACAGCCACGATCCAGTTAAAGCCAGTCGGATCCAGCCGATCTGGTCGACCATCTGGAATGTTTTGGGATTCTGCATTCTCGTTTCCTCGCACCTATGAAATCTTGCTCATACCAAGGATAATGACGCTATACGTTTAGAATAACTATGTGAAAAAAAAGTAGTAAACAGTTAATTTCGAAACAGTGTCGAATAAAGATTGACGCGCGAGACTCTTGCACGGCTATATAATGGCCGTAATACATAATAGTTTTCTATGTCAAGAGTACGCGTGCAGTCATATCCTATTGTTTTTTCTCGATGTTTCTTGGTTGACTTATGTCATTCTCTTTGAAAAATAGCATACATATATCTTAAAATTATTTAAAAAGAAAAAAATACAAAAATGTTTTAATTAATTTCGATATGTACTAGCTGTTGACCACGCAACTGACACTAAAAGTTTCACTATCAATTTGTTACAAGTATTGAAGAGAATGCGTTACATGTGTCATATTTGCGGTTTTTTATTGGGATCTTTTCAGAAAAAGAGACATGACGAGAAAACTTCTGTGACATGACACGTCACAAAGAAATGTACCAATTGAGGCCAAAGTAGTGCGAAGAAGGAATTATAGTCAATCGATAGAGCAATACGTACATACATACATAGTTCAGGCTACCCAATATTTGTTATAGATACAGCGTAGACAAAACCTAATATGTAAGAATCGACTTATATAATTATTAAAGACGATTTCTGTAAATGTTTGCGCATCGCTCTGCGTTATTATATGGAGAAAATTATTAAGCAGTTTGACACGTCTCTTTGTCTTGCATATTTATTTTATTATAGTTACGAAAACTTACTTTAATCGTTACCTTTTTTTACTTTTTATTATAACAAAGTAAAAATCTATAAATGTTAAATTATAACTTTATAATTTTTTTTTATACACGTGAATAAATTTTTTGCGAGCAAATGTTCCAAGGGTAGATTTTTACTTAATAAAATATGTGCTATAATATTTTTAGACCGATATACGATGTTTTTTGTGTGTAATAGAATATTTTATTAATTCCTACTTTTTGAAAAGATCAATGTTCTGAATAAAAATCGGATTATATTGCATTAACACAAGAAAAAACACAGAAAAATATCTATATATACATGTTTTATATTGCAATTATAGTAAACAATTTTACGCGCTGCGCGAAATTTACTGTTTTATATTGCAACAATCCTTTTTACAAATATAAAAATTGTACAAATCGTAAAATTGCACAGCTCTTTTAATTATGTGAGAGAAATAACACGGTCGGCAAGAGTCAAACGCTGCATGTATGTGCAAAATATTTTTTGACACATAAATTACAGTACACATTGTAATTGAAATTAAATGTATATGTATATATATATAGTTTCTCTTATATAGTTAAATATTAAAAGAGTCGTGCACAATTTGTACACATTTATTATATTCTTGTTAGCATTTTACGCAGACGGAAGATTGCGTTATTCAGTAGATACATCATATTTGAATATTGCGATAAATTCACTTAGTATCTTGATGACCGAATGTTGATAAAACAACTGCACAGAATGCAGTAAATCCAAATTTGACTTCTGACCAAGAATATTTTTCTCACAATAGATTTTTGAAATTTCACAGAAAGGAAAAGAAGATTGTTTCTATAAGATGCAAACTAAACGTTCGAGAGATATAGATTTTGAATTGAATTTAATTCGAATTAATTAATATATATTAATTTACATGTTAAAAAATAATTTTGCGTAGCGTACAGCGTTTGGCTCTTACTGACCGTGTTATTTCTTTCATATAATCTTTTTAATTCTTAATTGTGATGTAAATAAGTCGTACATCATATGAATACAGGTTGACGTAATCAAGTTGCGTCATCTACAATTTCGTTATCAAGTAAGGATATGATATATACCTATAGTATATATTTATATATTATAATATTATTCAGATATTTTGTTATAAAATAAGATATAAGAAATTTTTATATTTACAATAAAACTTATTGATTGATTATACGATTTATAATATCTAAAGACATGAGCTTGTAAAATTTTAAGACTTAGCTTGGCATGTACCGATAAATATTATGTACTACATATAATCTGAAATTTACGTACTATATTTATTTCTTAGCATTACATAATCACGTGGTCCACGATATGTATCTTCTCTTCGAGGATTGGCTATCAGATAAATATCACTTGTAGATATATTTATTTGTTATGTTCTTCAACTCTAAAGTTTAATTTCATGTTACTCTAATAAATTTTGTTAATTTTCGCAATTCTATCTATATAAATTGAAAATCCGTTAATTTATAAATCTTATCGCTTTTACATTATTATTTCCTTCTTCGACATCAGTTGTTCACTGCTAAAAAGTTATAAACTATATGACATTGCAGATAACATACGGTCATTATGTAAACTAAATTTTTGCGACAGATATAGATGATTATTTTTATAATAATGAATAGTAACAAAAAAAAGTATGATCATGAGGTATTCATATAATTTGTCATTGATATAATGATAAAAGACATATATGTTATAACTTTGGATTTATTGACAACATTTACAGTAAAGTTTAACGTGACGTTTCTTCGTTATTAAAAGACATTGTAGTTTTTTGTTTTTGAGAACATAACAATTGACCATGAACATGTATGTACATTATATAGTATAATGTATTATACTATAATGTACATACATATACTATAATGTACATTATACTATAATGTATATAATGTACTAGTATATGTACATTATATAATATAATACGTACATCAAATCACATTTAAATATGTCATACTATATGAACATACATTCATCAAATCAAATATAATATGATATAGCAAAGTTGTAAAATATTTATATATACACATAAAGTATTTTTATACGAAAGTTATCTACATACTTTTGTATAAGTTAAAATATTTTATATTATAAAACAAAAGTAAGATATTTTAGCTTCATTCAAAGAATTGGCGAAAGAAAAAATCTACAAAAAATATAAGATTTATACTATATAAATTATTAATATATCTGCACTTAGAAAATAAAGTTTGTTATATCTTATTTTAATAAGTTATAAGGATCATAATTCAGGTAAAGATGTTCTCTTAGAGAAAAAAATAACTAAATTATGATTATATATCCTAACTTTTATAAACATAGTTGGTACATTGCACTCGTAGATGGAGGTATCTGCTTCTAGTCTATACTATTATAGGCTCGATACAAAAAGAAAGCACTGATATTTTTTGGTCTAAAATATCGGATTTATAAATAAAATCTCTTCTCAAGTAGATCAATTAACATAATTGTCGCAATCATCGTTGACACTATATAATATTTACTACATAATAATATTTACAGTTATAGAGAGCGACATGCACGAATAGAGATATACTCTGTACACTGAAAACAACAGTAACAATAACAATAATACAATATTTATTCGAAGAACAAATTAGAAATGCGCTTGTCCTGTCTGAATACTATTACAAAACAAATGCAAATGTGTTATCATTTATTATCATTTGTTATATAGGGATTACTACATAAATAAATAACCATGCGTTAAATAGTCGTTAACAAATTGTGCATAGAATATTATTTTAAATAAAGTATTCACTCGAGAATATTCCCAAAATGTTTTATCAAATAACATTTAAATAGAATTATTAAAATTTTAAAATTAATGTTAATCTCAACTGTAAATAATTCTATTTTATCTCTGCCCCATATCTTTGATATTCCGTAGGCATTATATTAAACAAATTATTATTTTTCAACATATTTCATTGTACTCTTAGGGATGTCCAAAATCATGTCGTTGTTTGAAACATTTGTAAAAGAGTTACTATTTTACATTACACAAACAGTAATATAATATAGAAACAATTATTCACGAATTCAGAGTTGTTATATAAGCGTACAACGTTTAATTGCTTAAATTTCTCATATAAATTTGAACATACTTGTAATTGCATTAATTTATATTAGTGATAAAAACTTCTTTGGATATTCCTATTAACCTTGCGTCAACGGATCAGCAAATTGTATCATATATATTATCATACTTACAAGTATATAGAGTTCACAAATTAATTCTATCTATATCACAAATTAATTTTATACTACTTTAGATAGAGGTAACATATAGTTCTTCACATTCATTCTATTTTTTAATCGTTTACATTCTGTAGCTGCGCGTCAGTATTTTCCTCTTCGAAAACTTCCTATTTTATCTGTAGCCGTTAGAATATTTTGGCATTTTTATATCTAGCTCTCCTATCGCCAATTATAATCAAAATTCATGTATTTTTATCTATGCATTTTTTTTCCAAAAGACTTTCGATTTTATGCGTATGTATTCTATTAACTGAGAAAATATCTTATATTGTCAATAATGCATAAATAGCGACAGTAGTTAGTATCACATTGTGCTGTAGTCGTTGACAAGTCGTTTCATTCTTTAGAAAAACAAATGTCAAACAATTCGAAGCTCGAACTCGTAAATTTTGAACATTGCAACAGTTGAAGTGTAAGCTGGTGCAAAAAATGTCACTGAGAGCGTCCATTTTGGCGAGCTGTCACACAATGTGCAATAATAAGTCAACGTTTGACATTTGTTCTTCTAGAGAATGAAACTTAAATCAATGATAATAGCGCAATGTGATACTGTCGCTATCTATGTATCGTACGTTTCTGATACTTATCAATCATACTACGTAAATGAATTTCATTGCTGTGTAGGTTCTCACGTCACAATTTCACGTTGATTCCAACACGCCACCGGCAAGTTTCGTCGCATATAAGTTTAGCGCCTTGAAAAAAAGAAAGTTCCATTTTAGATAACAAAAGATTTTTCGGTTTAGAAGTTTTTGAAAAGCTGCACTTTATTGAGAGATCGTTCTTGAATAGAAAATTTGATATTGCTTAAAATATATGTCGGCAACTATATAAAGGAGACTGTACGAATTTCTAAATGCTTTGAATATATTTCGGATGTGAAAAACAATTTTTTTTCCGTATATATGAAATCGTATATATGAAAATAATCAAACTTTTTTGAAAAAATAGTTTATGAATTGTATATTTTTCCAAAAAATTATTGTGTGAATTATATATTTTGTGTTTTTTACTTTTACAGAAAATATTTTCAAGTTATAGAAAAAATATAAGAAAAAATATATATATCCTTAAGAAATGAAATATTTACTTTGTATATAAAAGCGTATTGTTCTTTCGTCTGAACTGCGCCGGCACGGTCTCTTCTAATGGTGTAAACGACTCTCGGCACGTCCACCGTTCTCGTAATTTCATATTGTCTAATTCCTAGGTCGAGGGCTATTAGCGTGCCGGTGCGTCCTGTGCCAGGACTACAGTGAACCACAATAGGTCCCGGACCACCTCGCTGAAGTGCTCTCGCCTCGAGGAGTATCGCTATTAGGCCTGCACCATCAGATTGGACACTACTCACCGGCCATAGGTACCAAATATGGAATATCTCGCGGAAAGTATTGTTCTCCAGGTTCTGCAAAAACTATTCAATTAATTGCTTTTACTCAAAACTTGAATAACATACATATATGTATAAAACTTTAAAATGTTATTGCAAATCTCAAATATTGAAGTTTTTAATGCTTAGAAAATATTTTTTATATATAATTATATAAAAATCTATATACAAAAAAGTATTATCTTTTACATAAAATATCAATTAAAATTAATCGATTTAAACCAGTAATGGCAATACATTAATTTTTTAATGAACTTTTTGATTATCAAAAACCACACTATATGACTTCTAAGCACAATTCTGTTGTCAGTAAAAAGATATCAATTCAGATGTTCGTTACCTTCAAATGCAGCGTAGAGATTGCATATTTCTCTTTCGTTTCTCGTTTTTTCAGAGTAACTTGGAAATCGCCGTAAAGTCGGTGACAATCGATTACTTCCGAAGGTGGAATGTATTCAGTGCATTTTTCCACTCCGTTCTCGACAAGATCGGTCAGCATGATGATTACCTTGCACTGCTGCTCCCAGATCATTCGCCAAAAATCGATAATAGTCGATTCAATTGGCGCTTGACAAGCAATGTAATACTTTGTAGCATTTTTAGGTCCCTAAAAAACACCAACATATTTTCAATTTCACTTACTGCCGAAAAAAAAAGATTTTAAGAGAATAAATATTTATAATTATTTTTAAACACTTTTTCATACGAAAATTGCTATTTTCATCAATAATAATAGCAAATATCGCAAATTGTTTGCAGATAAAGACAAGTTTTTCAACTTGAAAATTGTCTGTTTTTGCACGACTCAAGTTTCTTGGATAAAATTGTTTGTTACGTAAGTTGTTACGACAATAGCGCGTATTGCAATATCTTCTCACGATTTATGCAACAAAAGAAATTCTGAACAATGTATATAGATTTTTATCCCTTCCACCCAGGAATTATTATTATATTAAAGATTGCTTTTGTCAAGTACAGTGTTTTATGCTATCATGATGCGCTTTATGAAATTGCTATAAAGTAAATAATATAGACTAAAGTAAATAATAAACAGATACTTAAAATTTACTGAAATATTCAGTTACTCAAATATTTAGTTTTTTAAAAGAGTTTTTAATTTTCTTTAAGTTTATTATAAACCGTAAAACTGATCTAAATTTTGAAAAGAGAAAATAACTTTTAAATCGTAATATTACTTTATTCAATTATATGTATAATAATTTTATTTATGCATTCCATTGTTTTTTGTTTAAAACATAACAAAAAATTGTCCATAATTATACTTTGTGGCTTTGTGTTGTCACAATTTATCTTTAAACACACGTAATGTTTTCATCTTTTCAAGATTTAAAATATCCTTGAAATATTCAAGAAGCGACATAATCCCCACACAACTAAATGTAGTATAATGTATAATATATAACATAATCTTACGTATGCAAACGATTAGCCTTTGTATTTTTTTGACCCTATTTTGTGAAACTTTTGTTACGATTACAAAGCAAACTAGTCATTCTGCGAACAATTCTAGTGTTCTTCCGCGTCTATGTTCCCAGTTTGGACAATGCACTCACTTTCCCGACGATATGTTGCGCAATCTTGTTTTCTCACGCGCCGCAAAAACGTTTTACTAGTCTTTAATACTTCAGCATTCATTGTTTCGCAACTGACATAATCCGATCTCGCGCGTAAATACTATTATATCCCAATAACATAAATATTATGACATATCTAAAACTGTTCCTGTTCATTTAAACTGATGAAAATTATCATAAATCATTACAGTAAGTACTCGTTTGCGTTTGACGTTGCTGGAAAAATCCAATTAGCTCACGTTATGTGAAAGTTTCCCTGTAATTCTAAGATATATATTGCTGTAATTCACACTCAAATTCGCCTCTCGTTTATTTTCGTTATGTTTTGCATGTTCCGCGTGTCAGAAATATCGGAGAAGCGTAAAATTTTCAGTAAAACAGTGGGGATTGTGTGTGCAGAGTAACAAGATATCTTATAGGCACCACTTTATAGAGCCACAATTTCGCGAAATCAGCCCGATCAAAGACTGCGTTCGTAGAGCGCGCTATTTGCGCTTTATTGCATCATTCTACCTTTGTTTTTCATTTAATGAGCGATAAAAATAGAATAATGCAATAGCGCAGATAGTATGCTCCCCGAACGCAGCCAAAATGTCTCACTTACTCGCACGTAACTGGCGTTGATGTACTCGGTCAAGACATCGTTGTTCAGCCTCTGTAACGGCACCCTTGTCTCCGGAAGCGGTATCACGTTCGCGTATCTATTCTTCACCTCCGCGCCTTGGGGCAGCTCGTCTATCCTCGCCGAAACTTGGGGTATACCCGCAAACTCCTCGTTGATTGCGTTAACGTCGTTACAGAAAGTTGAGAGCCCGGCAAAGTTTAGGGGATGAGAGGGAATGGCGCTCTAAAATAATGGCATGTCTTTTGACAAAAATGTTGCAATATTTCAATTTGATAAATTTACAACAATTTTCAATCAATTGTGATACGTTTCACAATTTATCAAATAAATCTCTACATTTTTTTTAAAGATTTAAAAAGCTAAATTAAGTACTTTAGTAACTACAATCACTATATAATTACAATCTGTACTCATAGTACTTTGTGCACGCAATATCAATATTAAAATTTAGCACAAGCTGTGTGAGCGTTCAAAATCTGTCAAGCGCAGAATCTGCAAACTAGGTATCTATTACTGCTTTGCAGTAAAATAGGTATTAGACTTGAGATAGGATTTGTCGTACTCTCATTGATATATCAGCAGAATTCTAGCAAGAATCTAATAAAGTTTGAGAGATAGTATGTAATTTTACACGCGATTTACCTGAACAATTTATTATACTTTCGTGACACGTAGTAGCTAAAAACAAAAATAATTTGGAACAAGTAAATAAGTAACACTAATTAAATAAGTAAATCTATTGTATGAAAACAAATTGTGTTCCTTATTTCGTAATAATAAATTCTCTACAATTTTAATATCTTTAAATATAAAACTTACTTAAAATCTATTAGTTTATTTTTAGTATCTATAAAATATATTCAGATATTATCCTGACTAACCAGGACATTATATAATCATTAATTAGACACAAAATCAAATCGTCCGATAAGTGAGAACTTGAAATAATCCCAAGTACTTCCACGATTACTCTTCTCGAACTTACTGAATCTTCGAAAGTCGGATTGCCGTAACTTCTCTTGGAGGATCTTGCCGCACCCTTGCGCCTTACACTATTGTACGCCGAGACGCTATCGAGGCTGTAAGCGTCCAAGGATACCGGCCGGCACCGTTCTCCGTAGTTAAACCTTGTTTGCCTCTTTCTCATTATAAACTGCAAATAGTTACAACGAAGGTTAGCAGCTGATTTATTCGACGGAACGAATGCGAAAGCGATTTTTTCAAAATTCTTTTTGTGAGATTTTAGTCTATCTATAAATAACAGTACTCACAATATCTCGAAATGCAGTGGCAGTTAACTTAGTGGCCATACATCGAATAGACAATTGCTATTTGCCAGCGTGCAAAATATATTTGTAAATAATAAAAAAAAGTAAGTAATATCACGAATAGTGTAATACTAGATTTATATGTAAGTAAGAATACTTACAATTAGTGGAAATCTTATTCTTTAATATAATCTACGAACTATTTCATTTGTCTTTACTTTCTAGTAAAAAAAAAATAGTAATAAATAAATCAGATTTTTTAAAAAAAACTGTTTTACGTAATTTTTTTTTCTATTCGCACATCACAGAGAACAAAAAATAATATTAAAATGACTATTTTAACAAATGCAAGATGTTATATAATTGCAATTATTTGCCAAAAATGTCAACATCGATTACAGTATCCAATTGTAGCTGTAGATTATTGCAATAATTCTTTGTGCAATTAAGCAACGATAATTGTTGTATTATTAATTGCATCAAGTGCCCGATATATCTGAAAAGAGATTGAGGAAATTTCGGTTTGTGGATATAATGTGTTCGAAACATGTAGTAAAGCGGACTATTTCAACATTATTATATGTACGTCATTCGTATGCACGACAAAGACTACAACAAACACACGGTGATGAAGCAAACGTCGTTGTGTCGATTGCCGATCGGTCTAATCAGCCATTCAAGGTCAAGAAACCACGTGAATATTCTTTCCGGACAGAATACTTTTATAGTTAATTATGCGTTATCACGATGCAAAAAGTATGTATTTTATGTTTTTTTCGCAGAATTCTCTCCGTAACTGCGCGTTTGAAAATTACTGCTTGTTTTTATTATTTTTAGAATCACATGGAGTGTATCGCAGATTTAATTATCGCACAATATAAAAGTATAAACTTTATATAAATTTACGAGATCTGCGTTTGAATTTTTATTCTCTTGTAAAACATTCTTGCACTATACCTATATCTTGTTTAATGGAATTATTTAATCGATTCATTACGTAAGAGCGCTTTTCGAACAATGAGAATGCAGTGCTTCAAAAATCGATGAGATAATCGTTGAGTTTCCTCGCTGTGCAATATTTTTCTTCTTTATTGATTCG
The DNA here is from genome assembly GCA_014839585.1 of Pseudomyrmex concolor. Classification (NCBI taxonomy): domain Eukaryota; kingdom Metazoa; phylum Arthropoda; class Insecta; order Hymenoptera; family Formicidae; genus Pseudomyrmex; species Pseudomyrmex concolor. Next base: position 10,827 of record QVOB01017422.1, on the reverse strand, counting down.
TTAAATTTTGTTTGTTTAGATTTTTAGCGTTATATGACTACATATATTATATGTTTATTAAAATTAAGTATTGCACGGTGCGCAAAGGCGAAAGTAATGTTGATGATTGCAGAAAAAACTATGAAGCAACAAATATCGCTGCAAATATTTCTTTCGAAAGGAAAAATTCACGATCATTTTAAAAATAACACAACTAATGTATCTTTGTATCTTTGTGTATGTCTGTGTATGCATAACGTTATTATTGCTGCCAAATAATTGTAAAAGCTTTCTTTTATTAAGTTTATAATACTATGTGTTTATAATACTATCAATTGTGAATATGTAAAAGTTTCGCGGTTTTTCGTAAAACAATTAACTTGCATAAGCGTGAATTGCACATAAACACATTTGTTATAATATAAGTAGACAGAATATCTATATCAACATACAAGCGTAATTTAAAAAACAACACTCATAATAAATCTATCATCGCAAAAAGAAAAATAAATCACTCTTATCGTAAAGTATTATGCACGCGCGTTATTCTCGCATCGTTTAATTTAAAGAAGATAAAGAAAAGAATATTGTTTTTTACCTTCCAGATAAAAATACATACATAGACATATTATCATGAAACTATTACGTACTAAACTACAATTATGAATGTGGACAGACGAATGGACGAATGGATGAAGATCAACATGATGATAACACCTCGTGAACAGAGGTTTATCGCCATGTAAACGCGATACGCAGCAGGCTGCGTCAGTGCATAGATTTTCGCGGACCTGCGCACCTATATCTTAAAATATTATATTTTGTTTCTAGTTTTCAATAACATGCCATATAAAACATACAAAACAAAAACAAAAAAAAAAAAAAAACAAAATAAACGGTATAGAAAAAGAATACGTGTGTATCAAGAGATGCCGTGTATTTGAGATATTGTTCTAAATTTGAGAGTTTCAACAAGTTAAGTTTTTATAAAATATAAAAACATTATAGTTTGTAAGTTTCTGTTTTAAGTTGCAACATACAATGCAAAAGCCAACTTTTGCAATTTTAGTCGGATATTTTATTTAAAACTCAATTTAGTAAAACTTTAAGTTCACACATATTCAGAATGTTGTTAAAATAAAAACAAGATCTTTCTACAGCTACATTCAAGCTTAATGTTTCTTTTTGTTATTGTGCTTTCTGTCAAAAATATTGACTAAAAGTTACATCGGTCTTATGTTACATGTAGAAACAATTTTTCAGGTGTGTGTGCGTCGAAATATATCATTCGCGCAAATGTTTACTTAAAAGATAATTCGACGCCAGCTATAAACGTCAATATTTATCATAAGTTAAATATAATGTCGCGTATACGAGAATATGGAGTCGTTGAATAAACGAATGCTTACCAGAAGTCCAGCCAGAAGAACCAGACAAATAAAGGCTACGGACGAAACAACAACAACAGCTATTGCGTTTCCGGAATCCGCTTCCGGTACTAAAAAGACCTTATGTATCTGCAAAGAATAAATAATTTAAAGCAATTTAATAAAAATATTTTTTATTCGACTGCATTGAAAAAATTTTAATTACTTCGAGACAATTTTAATAACTTTTACACAACTCAGCATCGATTAATTATGATTACAGAAAAGGAACGCTTTATAAAAACAACTTTTAACGATAATCGAGAAAATTACTTCGACATGAGTTAATGAAAGATTCTGTTTGATTATCGGATAAATTAAATTTTAACGCGCCGAGAGGCAAATGTGTGTGTCTCTTATATAAAAGACTTCGACCGATCTTTGCGACAGAAAATCCAGCCGTTACTGTGCTCTAAATCCGCGCCCGCATGAGACCTTCTCCTGGTCTCAACTTACTCTCACTGGGAAGTTGGGAGACACCTTGTACAAACTTGGAAGAATCTTTGTCATGGTGGCGTCAAACTTTCTGTCCTCGTTAACGACATAAACTAGAATCGAAGTCAGACTGACGTCTATGGATGTCGATGACGAGCTTGTTGTCTCGAGACATGGGTTCTGATGGATGACAATTTGTTCCGGCAACACTAATCTGCGAACAAAGTGACACAATTGATAAATAATAACAAGTATACCTTACATAAGATATATATAACATACATACATATGTATTGTAGTTAATTTTTCTAAGATACAAAATAAACAAATATGTTGAAGAAAGAGAAAAAATATTATTTTGTATTAATGTACTTTCTTATATATATATATATATATATATATATATATATATATATATATATAGTATACATATTATGTATAATATTTTCAAATTATTTTTCAATTGTACACAAGTCAATTCAAATCTCCGTGACAAATTAGACAATTAGACAATATAAGAGAAAAAAATTTAATAGTTTCTAAAATTAATTAATAAATTAAAATAATTAAAAAAGTTGATCAATGTAATTCTAAATACACTTTTACCGAGTCAATACAATTAACGTAATATAACAGAGATGTAAAGAAATTATTAAAAAAAAAAAAAAAAAATTATTCTCAAATTACTTACTTATTTAGGCCGTTGGTGAGAACATCCGCGAACGCTTTCTGGAGATCCGGCAGCCGAAGACAGACTTCGTGCAAAGAACCTTCGATAACTATTTTAACCAGTAACGTAATCTCGTCCGAAGATAATATCTGAACAATGTCCGTCGTTTTTTCCTCAGGCAATTCCGTACTCGAGAGAACTCCCGGTTCCAAGATGTTCGTAATCGTAACATCGGATGGAGTTAAAGAATTCTTCGTGATGTTTGTCGTAGACATTTTCATTGTGACATCTGAATTAGGCAACTCCGTCATGCTTAAAACGGACGCTTCGGTAATGTTAACGTTAAAACTTGACTTAATGGACTCTGAAAGATCCTCGGTAACGCCGGAGCGTTCCATGTCAGCGGTAGCTACGCTGGTGTAATCGATAACGCTTATAGCAACTTCGTTTCTCGTGAACTCTGTGCGATTACTCTGCTCTTGACTTACGATTTGAATGGTTGACGGCTCTTCGGTGGTTTCGTTATTAGAATGATACACGGTTGATATCTGATCCGTTTCATCTTTCATTATTACTGGAAGTTCGGTGAACTCTTGAAGTTTCATCGTGGTAACTGTATCTTCTGTAGTATTACTTGTCGCGGATAAATAATCTTGAATAGTCGGCGAGATCGCGATCTTAGGAAGTGTCATCTGTTCGTTAGAGATTTGTTTGTGAACATTATTCTCGGTCGTGTTATTTTCTACAGAAATTGTTTCCGTAAGACCCACAAACACAAATTCGACGGACGTAGTTGTCGAAATGAAGGATTCATCAGGAAGTAAAGTAGTGGATAAAGCTTCGATGGTTTGATTAGGACTTAAGGAAGGCTGTTGCATGACATTTGTCTTCGATGTTGACACTGTGGAATTTTCAAAAACCTTCGTAGCAGCCATTGTGTTCACTTCACTCGCTGAAGTTGTAGACTTGTTCACTTCCATTGCCACGACTTTGTCTACAGGAACCATTGTGGATTCGGTGACAACAAAAGTCGAGCGGATCATCATGGCTTCTTCCGGTTCCATCTGAACGTCCGTATTCACAGGGATAGATGTGTTTGAGATATCAGTGGAACGCGACATCGATGTGGAATCTGCCGCCTCGCTAAAATGTGATTTCACTTCCTTGCCGTCCGGAGCAAAGCTGACTTCCGTTATGCCATTTCCGGTCACGTCGTAGCTATTGCTGCTACTTGCAATCACTTTCTCTTCTTCTTTCGTATTCGGTATGTCATTCTTGGATGTTGAACTTTTCATCTTCGTCTCCGCGCTGGCGTTTAGTTTTTCTGACAAAGTTTCATTTGTCGATCCAACATTAGCGGAAACAATCGGGATCACTGTTGCTGATATTAAAGAAGAGAGACTTTTCGTTGTAAAATTCTTGGAATCTTTTATATCTTCTTTCTCTCCCGGTTTCTGCTGTTGAATGCTGTTCTCGATCACAACCGAGGGTTCCGTAATGACAAACTTTTCAGATTCTCCTTTCCCAATCGTATTCTTGTAAGATGAAGTTTCTTCCACAACATCGCTGTGCGCTTTCAAATTGATTGTTGTCGCCTGTAATGATTCTCTATTAGACTTCAGATAAGGGTAAGGTTTTTGCTCTATTTTTTCTATATCGGAATTATTTTGTAAACTTTGAGTGACCGACAATTCTCCGCCATCGAGTTTCACCAAAGTTGTGAATTTCACTTCGGTACTTGAAAACTCGTTAACTTCAGATAATCCAATAGTTCTACCCTGCGGAATTGGATTAACTTCGCGTGCTCCCGAAGAATGCTCTTCAAGTCGGATACTTTGAGTTGTCATTTCAGGCAACTTCACTCGATTCTCAGACTCCCTTATCGATTTTCGTTCATTCGTACTATCTGCGCTACTGATGGTCGCGTTAAAAGGTAAAATGTCTGTTTTCTGTTCAAAATGATTCTCATTTTTGACACTTTCTTTCTTCTTGATGTATAAATCCTGATTGCTTGGTTTATTAAAGTGAGATTCATTCTTCGCGGTTTCGTTCTCGTTGGTCACGATTCTCAATATTGACTGGTGAGTCATGTTGTTAACGACTTCCACCTCTTCCTTTGGATCGTCTTTTTCATGCGTGCTATTTGTATCGATGGAGCGATTCTTCGAATCCACTTTAGCATCTTTTTCTGTCACAGTTTTATAAAAATGATTGTAGTTTACATACGTGTCATTAATAAGCGAAATGATTCCTTCGCGTCCCTTCTCATCAATCTTTCCTAGGTCGAACGCTTCAGATGCCGTTGTTCCCTGATCGTTTACATTTCTCGTAAGTGTTTGAGAATCTTCGCGCTGAATACCGCGCACTGTAGTTAATTCTCGATCACGATCATTGCTTTCTTTCAAATCGACTAAAGTTATATCTTTATTCTTCCTTGACTCAATCTTTAAAATTGTCTCTTTATAATCAGATTTCAAAGTTTTGTTTTTTCTTTCGTCTTCGGACAATTTTGCTGACAACGAGGAGAAATTTTCAACCAATATCGCAGTCGTTTTTTCTTGCTCGTTTGGAGTTATATCTTCTATGTGTTTAGTTTCTGAGGTTTTTAAAATGTTTGCTAACTTGTCGCTGACAATGTTTTCTCTTTTTGTGCTGGTGACATTGGATTCTTCATAATCGGAAAATTCTTCAATCGTGGTATTTCCTATGTTTCTTTTATTGTCCTGCTTTGAATCGTTTAAAGTCGGCGACTTCGTGGTCGCTGCAATTAGTTCGTTTGTTCTGGATAGTCTAAGAAAGTCCTCAGAGATGACTTTCGTGCTGGTACTTTTTCCAGAACTTTTCGCGGCAATTTCGCCGTACCATGCTTTCCGATTTCCATCTAATAAACTTTCGGATCTCGTCGCGTCGCTTGTGTTATGTGCCGTCGACACGTCGCTTCTTCTTTTGCCATTCCGACTCGCACTTTCGTCACTGCTGTCACGCGATTCATCTTGATCGTTATGAGTTTCTTGCTTTGTTAAATCAAAATTTCGTCTGTCTTTTTCTGCAACTGTCGGATTTTCATGAATCGACGAAACTCTCGTCAGAATATTGTCTCCTGATAGAGTTAATGTTTTTTGGGAATCAGGTTTTTCCGACACTACAGTAGATACTTCCGTCTCCGCGACTGTAATGCCAACGAGCAATAATAGAAAACCTGTAAAATCATAGCATTTGTAATCCATTACATTATCTCATCTTTAGGTCTAAAAGCATGATAATTTCTGTTACACAATTATCTTTTTTATACTAAAAATATATGACATTATGTATCTATTATAACGATTTATATTATTTTGTGTTTATCTAAGAGTATATGTACATTCCAGATTAGTTTGTTTAAAACTCATAGTTATATACATATATAGAAATTTCCCGTAAACAAGTTGACTCTTCGATACATAAAAAACAAAATCCGTCTATTTCTCTTCACTCGATGTACCTTATACTAATTATATATTTTGATAATAAAATACATTTTTTTGAAACAATTATTGCAATAAACCCGCATGCGCTGACGCAAAAAAACAGAAGTCTGCGCTCGTCAATAACAATGTTGAGAACTGGTTTCCATCGAGATGCAATAAAACTGTGACAAGTATAGATAAAAGGTTTAATGGATCAAAAAACCAGTTGATCGCACGGGTTTCTTTGCAGCTATTCACGTGATCTTACGATATATTTCGCGTTCTACGGAAAATTGAAAACGCGCGTTGTATAACGGGGCATTGCAAGAACTTGCATCTGAATATTAAGCAGACCTTCGGAATTATGCTATTAATTATGCTTTGAGTGTGTTGTGTTTCTTGTGTTTTGCTGATTTACGTCAATACGACAATTATTTCTTCTCGAAAATCCATTGGCTTCTCGCCAATGAATCGAGATAAATGTTACTTTACTGACTATATTTTATTAAAAAGTAAAACTTAATATAACAAATATATAACTTTATTACACTGGATATACATGTGCGCATCTAACGTATATTGTCAAAGTCATCCTATTTCTTGATCTAGTTTATACTAGTAGCATCTTATCTACTTATATACATTTTAAAATTGTTATTCAAGTCAAATTTTCTATGTATATCAGTTGTATATTAATATATTAATTTTCTCTCTGTATATTAATTGCATGTATAATTATGTATTAAATTACATAATAAATACATTTATTCTATAAAATTATAAAATTATAATTAAGTAAATAATTTATTGTGTAAGCTCTGTTTCAGTAGATGCTTCTCTTAACTTATCAGTGTGCAACAGTTTTTAACATAATTGCTGAAAAGTTCTGCATTGCTCTCTAATTACAAAGTATTTATTCTATCTACATTACAAAAGTTCTGTGGATGCTTATTTTATGGATACTAAAAATATTTTTAATATTTGCTTTTTTATACACAAAGTTTTAATTTTTTTTAATAACTTTTTATATTTTATATTTTATATTTTATAACTTTTTAAATTTCATAAAATTAAAAACGTAAGTATTTTTTTAATATAATAATCAAGTTTTAAATCTTACTTAAGCTTTACAAAATTTATTTTATTTAGTAGAGCTAATAAAGACCAGACAATACATCGCGCACATCTGACATAAATCGAAAAGAAACGAGAATCCATCAAGGATGAAAAATTTGGTTGTTAGCTTCAGAGTTACAGTTAACTTGCAAGCGGACGCGTTGCAGCTAACAGTACTTAGTGCAGTCACCTCGATTGGCAGGCTTTACATCACATGTACAATACAACAGGATGCAGTCGAGAGATGCTAATCGATTCTCTTCAACAGTAATGCTACGCGCGTGATATAACAAAAAAAAATTGTGCGCGTACTCCGCTTATCATCGCATTTTTTATTTGGAATGATGCAAAGCAAAGTACGGATGTATAGTGATATTGTGATAATAAAGAAAAGAATAGATAGTTACAACTTACCTATACATACTCTTAATACAAGGATAAACATTCTTCTACGAGTCATTTCTATCCGTTAGATCTCTTCGCTCGATCTGCAACAAAAGAAACGTATTTTACTACGTAGTTTATTTTTATCATTTTTTTTTAATATAAAAATTTATTTTAGTATAAAAACTCTTTATTGAGATACAAATCTATAAGACATAAAATTTTAATAAGTTAACAATATATTTATAGTGAATAACATGTGTGTCACGCTAATTAAAATTAAAGAAAAAATGTCTACTAAGAGCTAAAAAATTCAAGTGATCGTGTATAATATATAGCCTGCGAATATCATTCAGGTGACCGAAGGAGATCAACCTCAGAGCTTGTCAATTAGATTAATACTAGTTAAGCCGTTTTGAGGACAAAGTTTAATCTTTTAGTCATACAACAATATGCATACATTATCATCTATGCGTTGAACTCGACATCGCAATATCTATGTGCGCGACAAACAAATCGGCCGGATTTGAGCGTCGGGTTCTCTGGAAATTTGTCCAGAACTTTGATTTATCGTGATCTAAACAGTCAAATATCGATCATCTGTCCAGTTCTTATAACTGATATGCACAATATACAGCTATCACAGTTTACTTATTGAATTTACATCTTGCGTAAATAATGAAATCACAGAAACGTAATATTATTTATATGAATACATAAACAATACATTTACATATACACTTTTTTTATTATCACACACACACACACACACACACACACACACACACACACACACACCACAAATTTACTGAATATATTTATGTTTAAAAAAATTAATGATGTTACTGCAAAATCTTATGCAGTAACATCATCACTTTCATAATATCAATATTATTAAAAAAATCTGATATTCATTATACATGTATAGGTAGTTACTAAACTGTTCAAATTTAGATTGTATTAATAAATTTATTTTATAAAAATTTAGTTTTTTATTCTAGACGGCAATGTTTTTTATTCTGAACTACTTGCTAAATTTCTATTTTCTACAATAAATGCAGTTATTATTTCAGTTTACTTAGCGCGTCGGATTAGCTCTATCATATAAAGCAAATGACATGCTCCAGTGGCAACCACTGTTCGAAAAGTAAAGTATATAAAAGATGCATTTTCCACCGCCTCTTTTGTCTTCGTTGATTAGACCGAGTTTTCCATTTTCCGGTGCGAAAAACTCTTTTCTGTCGCAAATTAGGTCACCGCGTTTGTTCCTTCAGGATGTATCAAGGGAAAAATTTGCTATTTATTGTTGTGTAGAAAGTTTATTATGAATTTTTAAATAGTTATGTGCGTGTGCTAAAACTGTTAATTATGATAGCGGAGATATCTTTTGAGTCAAAGAAATTGCTTATATCTAAGAAACTTCTGCTACTTTTATGACAGTTTGTTATTCTTATCGATCGATTGAGTCTATTAGAGATAGTCAACAAACTACAAATGTTTAATGCACGATTGTATTTTCACACACAAATCAATAAAAAAAGTGAAATATTTATAATTTTTATTTTCTTAATAATAATAATGTTTCTTTCAAATAACTTAAAACAATACTTGTTTATTAATAATTTTAAAAATAAAACTGTAAGTACTTAGAATGTCTCTCTTTCTCTCTCTCTCTCTCTCTCTCTCTCTTTTTCTCACACTAAATTCAAATAAATAAATTCAAATAAAACGCCATATGATTCATATAAAACTTAATATTTTACTTTTAGCAAAGCCTTTTGACTTGATAAATGTAGAAATTTGTAACGATGAGAAAACCGGCGAAAGAAAATACTGCACTTTCTCTGAACTACACGAGCAATGTGATGCGGTACAAAAAGCAGTCTTTACTTATAGTGAAAACACAATACGCATTTATGTACACCGAGTTGATTCATCGTCATCACAGACGAAAAAATAAAATCATTTCTCGATGATCTGCCACATAAACTTTTTCTTTTTATCACTACCCTAATCACAGCGACAATCCAAGTGCATACATATAAGCTGTATGTATGCGCTATTGGATTTGCTTATTCAACTTCTTTTATTTGCATGCCACGAAAATTATCGTCAAATTGCAAATAGTTAAGAACTTGTTGATGCGCCAACTTATGTAGTTCAAGCGTATACATTATGTTATATTTCTGCTTGTGTAATTTCTCGCGCTTAGAGAAACGCGCGTAATAAATGCAGATCGTATAATATCGCGCGATTCGTGCGGAGGTGAAAGGCTGCGTTGGAACTTTGCATTAAGAGATCTTATTTAAAAAATACTGTAAAACCTCTGATAAAAGGAGGAATTATGCTAAGTTACGCAGATTTCAATGTCATTTGTTTTATTTGCGACTACAAATAAAAATTAATTTAAACAAAAAAATAAATGTATTTTTCAAATATGATTTTCTCTCTCTCTCTCTTACACACACACACACACACACACAATCTTGCTATATAGCCTCTAATTTTAATTTAAAAAAAATGCCATTCTTTTAATTATTCGGTATATGTATATAGAATTCAGTATGCAACTAATTAAATAAATATGGAATTTAAAGATGTTTACAAGATAATTGTTCTTTCTTTTACGATTTTAATATAAATCAATTTGTTCTAGTTTTAATCAACTTGTTGTTCTCGCAATGAAAAGAAATCACGGGTTTCTTTGGAAAAAACGGGAGAGAAATACATCTTGATAAATTTACATTCTCGCTACGATGGTACTTGACCGAACATGCTCTGAGAAAAAAAAGCCATCATGTCTCAAGTATAGTAGATGGCGAGTCAGCGGAGCGTGACCACTTGTTCCTCTTTGATGTCTTATTGTTGGCTATGGTGGTTGTTCGCTTCATAGTATGTTTCGCCGGATACGACGCGCGCGGCTATATGCTCCACTAACTTCACTGCAATGTCTTCGTACGTCATGACCGCCAACGTAGGCGCTAGAACGAAGGAAAACCAGTTTGGTCCAACGGTGCTAACAATTTTTTTGCAACAAACATTTGTGCACGATGTAAGGCAAAAACAAACCAGATCTCGGAAAAATGCACGAGAAGTTCTTTTCATAATAAAATTTGTGATATATATTTAACAGATATATCCAATTTAAAAAATTATTATTATCCAATTTATTACATTATTAACTTACCTACCTACATAAAATAATCACATCTATATCGATTTTTTTATTGTTATTACAAATTTTACATGTTTATCTAATTATTTATTTCATAATATAAGGTAAATGGGGGTATTATGGCCATACGGAAAAGATGGCCATAGACTGTAATTTCACCAATAATTGTTTAATAGTGCATTTGTGCAGTCA
>QVOB01017421.1:0-36089 GCA_014839585.1 Pseudomyrmex concolor | reverse complement strand
AGAACAGGGAGAGACAGCTATTTTTAATACAATTTAAGAAAATCAATTAAATATGACTTTCATACACGGTGATCTTAGCCAGTGACGCACAGAACGTGTCTAGGTGTCAACGCTTTTCGTTAAAGAGAGGCACGAAGAGACACAGAAACTTATGAAAAAAAATGGAGAGGCACGGAGAGCCACGGGAAGACAGGGAGAGACAGCTATTTTTAATAGAATTTAAGAAAATACGACTTTTATACACGTTGTTCGTAATCATTGACGCACAGAACGTCTAGGTCTCAACGCTTTTCGTTAAAGAGAAGCACAAAGAAACAGGAAAAATTATGAAAAAAAATAGAGAGACACGGAGAACCACGGGAAAATAGGGAGAGACAGCAGTTTGTAATACAAATTAAAAAAAATCAATTAAATACGACTATTGTACACGTTGATGTTAGTCAGTGACGCAGAAAACGTCTAGGTCTCAATTCCTTTCGTTAAAGAGAGGCACAAAGAGACAGGGAAAATTATGAAAAAAAAATGGAGAGTCACGGAGAACCACGGGAAATCAGGGAGAGACAGCTATTTTTAATACAATTCAAGAAAATCAATTAAATACGACTTTTATACACGTTGATCTTAGCCAGTGACGCAGAAAACGTCTAGGTCTCAACGCTTTTCGTTAAAGAGAGGCACGAAGAAACAGGGAAACCCATGAAAAAAAATGGAGAGCCACGAAGAGCCACGGGAAAACAGGGAGAGACAACTATTTTTAATAGAATTTAAGAAAATCAAGTAAATACGACTTTTATATACGTTGGTCGTAGTCATTGACGCAGAGAACGTCTAAGTCGCAACGCTTTTCGTTATTTTTGTCACGCACGATTAAGTTTTTCCGTATCTACGCGAAGAATTACATATCAACGATATCTCATTGTCAGTGTTACGCCGCCCGTCGCGATTATATAATATTGGAACTGATGTGAGAGAGAGAGATTAAATGATCTCCATATCCTCTGCATGAACGTGCTTTCCTGATACCCATACCATTTATTCAGCTTCAGTCTTCACTGTGCGGACACTAGAAAACTGTCGGTCGCATCCGTCTTCCATGCGAATCTACTCCCCTGATAAGTAAACTTATGTACTTACTTGAGAGCTCAATGCTCCGACGGAACATGCTGCATCACACATCGTCTTACGTCACCATTAGCGTGTTTCTACTAATTCGCGCGTACGTGCGACAAGTTGCAATGGTGTAACATACATTGAATGTTCGTCATTTGAGAACGATGAAAATAATTTTTCAATTGATAATGTTTCTCTATGATTTTCTTAATATAAAAATTTAACAGTGAGAATGATAATTATTTATAATAATAAGGCGATAGAAATAGTTGCAAAAAAAAAGTTCTTGATGGTCGCTTCAGCTATCGATCAACGCGAACTTGCGTCGACTCCTCGTGACATCATTGCACACATTCGGACATCGTATAATTATTTTCGTCTCATGACGCGGACTGATCAAGAGTGTTCTTGTCTTCGGCGTCGTTTGGACATCGACGCGAGACATTTTGCGCGAACGACGTGCGAAGGAAAGGTACGGAATACTGTCGGGCCTTCGAATTGGCGAACCTCGTAGCAAGGTAGCATCTTCGGCAAGGAAGTTATTCGCAAATTCGCACAACGTGCTATCTACGCTTGCGGTGTATGCTATATACATGTACACCGGTATGTACCGTTACAGTTCGCCTTCTCGTCTGCGAGATGCTCGTTCGTCGAGGTATGCGAAACGTGTAACGAAATTCTCACCAAAACCGCGTGCTCATTTCTCTTCAATTCCCTTTGTAGGTAGGATCTGATTTAGAAAAATAAAAAATAAAATCTCCGATATATTATTGTCATCAAGTTTTCTCCTTAAATTCTAGATAAAAACATCCGTCGATTATTTCGTTAAAGTGATCTTTGCTTTTCTCATTTACGGTTTATAATTGGATTACAAATTTCGGTCTTCCGTAAAACTAAGATATGTCCTATGCCGTAAAATAAAGAATTTACTGCTTTCTTTTATATAAGTATTCATCGAGAAAATATTACAAACTTATGCATTAAAATAATTTGTAATATACGTTGTATTCTAAATTAGAACTCTGCACAAAAAGATAACAATTTATATAAGCCGATATTTATAATCTCATCTTATATTTAAAATTGTCTTAAAATGCTGTATTGGCTACAGAACATCTGAAGATGAACTTAAAACGATATTAAATATAATAAGATTCGACCATGAATATTGGCCATTGACACGTCTGACGTGAAGACTTCATACGTGGCGTCCAAGTCTCTGACTGATGCAAGTCGAGAGGAGATTATTACTAGGCGATCATAAAGGTGAGAAATGCGCGCCGGCACGACATATTTCTCATCTACGCTTCAATGATGTGACCGAGTCCTGATTGTCACGAGCGGTGCAAGTCGAGAGATTATTACTAAGCGAGCATGAAGGTGAGAAGTGCGCGTCGGCGTGGCGTATTTCTCATACGTTTCACTGATATGGCTACCGAGTCCTGGTCGTCACGAGTGGTGCAAGTCGAGAGATTATTACTAGGATAGTATGAAAGTGAGAAATGGGCGTTGGCGCGGTATATTTCTCATACGTTTCACTGATATAGCGACCGGTCATGATGACTGATTGTAACTCGAGAGGAGATTATTATTAGGCAATCATAAAAATGAGAAATGCGCATATTTCTCATACAATTCGATCTTGCGGGTTACATTGTACGAATCTCTGAAGTCTGTGTCGAGATAACAAAAGACTGAAAAAACTGAGAAAAGACAACAATACAAGTATATAATCAAGAAAAACAAAACGAAAGTTGTGTGAAGAAACGGTTGTTCGATTTGTTTTATTAGCGCGGATAATTTTGCGAAATCTATTCACAACGAAGAGAACGAGAGAGTTTGAGAACCGTCAACTGTAGATAGACGTGACGTCATTGGCTGGATAGTTAGACTTGGTTGGACTTATATTTAGAAAGCCGTGGTAGGAAATAACCTGTTGAGCAATACTTGCTTGCACGAGATCCGGCGCTCAGGTGAGCGAGTTGGTGTTGCGTCTGGTCCTGCTTGTTCAGCTTCTGGCCGGTGGCGTTCGCCAGATTCACGCGCGCTTTTTCGCGCGAGAATAGCGAGCGAGAAACCGACGCGAGCACGTCAACGCAATTTGCATTGGTTTTGCGCTATCTCGTAGGAGTTGCAAATCCGCCAGAGCAAATTGTGATTTCATCTGTGTCTCATGAGTATACGCGCTCGTGAATAAACACGTAAAAAATAAAAATACGCGCAAAGAATAATTACATAAATATCGCGTGAGAACGTAACATGTATCTCTTTTTGAATTTACCGCTTTTATTAAACGTTTCAACTTCGAGAGTTACATGCGTGGAAATAACGAGCGCAATTATATCGTCATGCAAGGTGTAAAGCGTGAGGTTTGCGCCGGGAGGGAATAAATGCGATTATTACAGAAACGTACGGCGATTAGAGAAGCGATTATTGTGGATTTTGCGTCGACATTGCGATAGAAAGAAATAAATAACATTGTTATATCCTAACGCGAAAAGATAAGATAGAGACAATTTTTATTTATACGCAAGATGTTAAGTTGCTGAAGAACGCAGAAGAGAACGGGACAGATAATCCACACATAGGTTGATATTCATAGTCCGCGATCTTTAATTTAATTTATCTTGTGGTTTTAAAATCGTCTTCATTTTAGAATGATCACAGAGCATCTGACCATAAATTTAGGACGATCTTAAATATAAGATCGGACTACGAATACTGCCCGTAGTATTCTATGTTTTTTTTGGCAAACTAATTCGGTAACACATGCCGAATCGCAATTAAATCTTAATCAAGACACAGAGCAGGATAAAAAGCAAAGTGCGCCAGTTCTATGGCGGATATTGTGGAGATTGTCCAAATGTTCATCATTTGAAGCGATCTACCAGAAGAATCTAAACAGAGAATGTTGGAATGCTTTTCACGATGTGTGTGTGTGTGTGTCTTGATCACGCCAGTGGTTTTCATTTCAAACTTGCAAGCTCAAGCTTGCGTAATATCAAAAAAGTAAAAAACATAGATATTTATTATTATTATTTCTCCTCTGTGAATGGGGAAGACTAATATTGTCTTCTCGATGTAAAAGACGACCAAAGGGGAACTCACAGGAATATATATAGTGAAAACAACTCGCGGTCAATACTTGAGAAAAATATTCTTCTTCATCTATTTTCAAAGCTGTCATATTGTTAACGCAAATATAACATTGTTTGCATTATATTGAGAGCAATTTATTTAAGTTGCTGTGACAACCAGAAATATATTTTAAATTTTTCTAAATAATATTTTATCCTACTTTGTGTGTCAGCTCTCTCGGGTCGCATTATAATAGGTGCGCTTATCATGTTGGAATTTTTTTGTGTAATAAGAGACACGCGAAATGTCGGCCATTCTGCTATTTTTTATCGAACGTAACACGCGACGGACGGCTGCATAAAACTCTCCAAATGCATTTTGGCGAACAAACGCGATCGATATACCGCGTTTAACCGATATATCGCATGTCAGTCTTCATGTTTATAAAAATGACGTGCTTTCAATTCGACAAACGGGCGCGGTTCAGATGCGCATTATTGAAAAGCGTTTGAACAAACTTCAGAAACGGATGTAGCTTTAAAAAATATTGCGGCTATAAAAAACCGACTCGAATCTCCGTGTATCTTGGTGACAACATGTGTATCGAATCGATATGAAGCGAGTTTTGCTTATCTTTCCCACAATAAACAACTCTGTCAATTTGATAGTTGACAGATCGACTCTTTTCGGAGCATTAAAGGATGCAACCGCGCGCAGATATCAAGACGTTTGCACACGTCACGAACATCTCATGTGTGGCATGTTCTTTAGCAGTTTAGCGTTTGACGGTCTCTCTCTCTCTCTCTCTCTCTCTCTCTCTCTCTCTCTTGTTCTGCAGATATGTGGATTTCCTATGGCGGTGGCATACAGTCAGTGTATATCGTAAGTGGCTGCGGTATTCGGCTAGTCAGATCGATGAGGCGCCGTCGTCGTGGCGCCTCGTAAACGCCCCAGCTTCTACCCTCTTTAGTAAATCTTCATTTCTGTTTGTTCTTGGCGATTATATCCTACGCACGGTACTTATCCCGTTTTATTGATTTTTAGCCGGAATATTTTTATTCACAACTTTTCGAAATATTTTATGAATTCTGCACAACGACAGAAACGAGATCGATCGTACAAAGAGAGTATATTTTTCAACTTCGCGATTCATTCTTCTGATTTATTTTATATAACATATATAACAACGCGCGAGATCCGGATATCAAAACATCTGCCCGCAAAAATTTACGGCATTTTGTTATTGCGAATTGCAAAATTATTGTCGGCGTGCTATATTTTTTTTTTTCGCTCTCTCCCACGCACGCGTATAGACCTGTCATTTTTCTTTCCCGTATGTATATCTCCACGGTTTGGTTTTTAGCAGCCCCCGATGCTGCGACTCAACGAGGAACGTATTTTTTATTGCCGGCTTTGTCAGTGTCACTCGTACATTTCACATTCCGTTGTGCGGAAAATATAAATTTTCGGTATTTTCTACGATTTTTATTTACTATATAAATCGCTCTTGCGCTCATATCGACAGTCGATTCACGTCTCGCTTTGAACGTACGTTACAAACACGCTCGTTTTGATCCTTGCGCACAAGCTGCTCTCTCTCTCTCTCTATCGCGAAACCATTTGCGCGGCGAATGCGTGCTTGCACGTCCGCCTAGTTGAAACGTACAATAAATGGCGAACACGCGGCACGAACTTGATAATTTTATCCGCCGTTGTACAGACATTTTAATCAGCGTTACCGCAAAATAGAAATGTCTATTTTCTGGCTGATAATTGAGACGTGATAACTGCAAAACTCCGTAAATTAATTGACTCGAGAAAAGAGTGAGTTCAGATGAAGAAGAATTGTTTGAGAGAATAAGCAATCGTCGAACGTTTAAATGCAGTTTCACATGAATTAAATAAACCTCGCGTACATATAATTACTTAAGAATTAAAAGTGTTTAAGCGTGTCTTCTTTGAGAAACACTCTCTGAGCTCGAAACTTGTAGAAAAATTTTCTGACGTTCGATACGGCATATATCTTTTTTTTTTAAATTAACATTCCGTGAGCCTGGCACATTTCCTCTCGTAATATCTCTCTACTATGTATCGACAAAAGAAAGATAAAATACACTGATATCCTTATCGATGTACGTTTGTTGGAACTTTTACATAGCTTCGCTAAAGTCACCGCGTCCAGTTTGTGTTCGATATCGGCGAATCGTTGCGATTAGTTGCGGAATAATCGGTCTATGTCCGGTGTGCATCTGTGCGCGAAAAGTCTCGTGAGACACGTGAAGATGAACACGCTTTATCGCGCTTTATCACAAACGAGTTAAATACGGGGATCAAGGAGGCAGAAAGGCGGACGTGAGACTACGAGCGTTACGACTAATGGACGCATCGCGTCACTTGAATGCGCGCCGAGAGGTGCAAAGCGGAGCGGACGAATCGAACCGTGCAATAATGACCGCCATGCAACTATACGCCTGTGGTATTCTTAATAAGCATATGTATTACCGAACACGGCATTGTCGAACGGTCGAAGCTACGCCTCTCTCTCTCTCTCTCTCTCTCTCTCTCTTTCTCTCTCTCTCCTTTTTCTTCGCTATCTCCGAGTGTTAAGCATTTCAATTACGTTCGCGCGTGAAAGGAAGTCTTGAAAAACGATTTGTGCCTCCAATTATGTTAGACGACGACATTGTTTTGCTTGTCTTTGCATCGTAAAAGTTTTTTTTAAGTGAAGTGCGCTATATATAAGAATTTTAATAAAAAGTCAACAGCGTTTGTTGTGTCGCCGCTCGGTAGTGTCTTAATTATTTTGCACTTTGACAAACTCAATCTGCTCTTCCGCTTTACGCAACTCGCTTTTAAAAGATAAATTATATGCAGGATAAAACACCCAATGACTGGCGTTTTAAATACGTGTTAATTTTTTTTTTCAAAAGTGTCAACTAAAAGATTCTAAAACAATGTTGCCAAAAAATTTCATTTAAGTCTGCGTCAAGTAAAAAATAATCAAAATCATAAACAAAAAAAAATGTTAATATAACGAGAGAAAATCAATGAGTAAATGCCAGTCATTTGGAAAAAGTGCTAACTATATAGGCTCGGTTTCCTATCCTAATATCTTTATTTCGCATTTTGATTTGACAGAATAATATCCGTAATAATAAGATTTTGAATGTGTCATGTTTGTCTTTAGAACAATCTGTATATTGTCCGCGTATCGCTGAAATGCAGCACAGTCCGTGCGCGCTTAATTCTCGGCTCTTTGGTCTCCATCGCGATTAGCGGTCATCATAGCGTTGAAATCACGCATTATTATGAACACCGAGATTAACATGCGCAAACTTAATCCTATATAGAAATAAATAAATTCTATATAGAAATAAATATTCGCCTTTTTGTTGAATGTAGAAAATAATTTAATTTTCCATCAAAAGAGAAACGTGCCGTTTCGTAGGTAGAGAGTTTTAATTTGTTTTCAATAAACCATGTGCACAGATGCCAATATAGCGCCAAGAACGACGCTAACCGTCTTATTTTATGCGAACTAATTTGAAGTAGAGCTAAAAATAACAACGGAAATATTCGGAATATTCAACACTTTGACATAAAATATTATCTTACTTAGTAATTTTAAAATTGTTTCGCATTTAATTTGCAACAGCGTTTGTTTCAATTGGGATTACACGATCTCACTATTAACAGAACTCCGGTTAATTTCACCTTGACACCCGATTACTCAGATCTGCATCGAACTTTAATATCCACGCGCGGACCTTCGCAATTTATCGGTGAAATTCCGTATTCGATTTGACGGAGCGTGGAGGATAATCCGCTTAGTGTAATAAGAGCGACAGGGAGATATTGTACGTGGATGGAAACAAATATATCCTCACACACACACACACTCAAGATACACTGAAAGCTGGTAACAGTACTGCGAGGTGTAAGCGATAATTATTGAGCCGGACGGACCGCATTACTTAGCGAACCGGTAGTCATTGATAAGACGCGATAGAATTGCGTTTGTGTTTTTGCAACTTCGTTCGTGCAAGTTCGAATCTATATCTTTCGTCCGGATTATTGCATGAAAAATTGCCAAGGAACGCGCGCACCTTAGAAAATTACGACAGCGCAAAGTTTGTATGAAATCGACGAAAATAAATGATACGAAAGGAAATAAGACCGCGACTAGTATACTCTACCTATAATGCGCGAGAACGTTGCACCCGATGCGAGCGAATCGATTCGCTCGTTTTTCATGAAAGAGAAGAATTGAGCTAACCTTTACGTAATGCAACATCTCCTTCCTATCATCGTCGGTGAAGTGGAAATCAGAGGGAGTATTCGATGCGTGCAATTAACGTGGACCGTCTTGTAATCACGCGATCGTAATAAATTTCGGTGCGCAACGAGCGCCGAAGCTTGTTCTCCAAAGCGCTTCTCTCTCGTGCAAAGCGAAAGACCCGTATGCAGATATCTCATGAGAGTTTTCTCTTTTGATGACGATCTCGTATTAATTAAAATCATCTGCTCTGATAATCCCGCGGGAATTAATATCGTTAACGGCATTATCGTTACTCCGTCCGGTGAAAAAAGCGCCTTCACGATTGTAATCAATTCCGCGAATGCAACGTCACGGGTACAGCAAAGTCGCCGCGATATTTCCTGTCTCAAACTTTGCTTGCTTGCTTGCGACATGCAGGTGCGCACCTGCAATTATTAATATAGATTATCAGCGTGTATTTTTAGTGAAAAACCGAGATAATTTTCTCCGGGCGCATTTTTGCGTGCTTCTTTCCTTTTAATTTTTGCCATTGAATACATCAGTACAATTTCGGTCTTAAGATGAAAGAAAATTCAATTAAAACAGAATTTATCCTTGTATAATTTATTGATCATTATTCAAAGACTGAAAATATAAACGTGTCTCGATATTTTCATTAAAAGTGCGATTTTCATATGAGATTTTTCATATCGGCTGAAACTATCCTCGTTAAATTCAAGCACCAAATTATATAGTCGCGCCACGAGAACACAGGTGCGTGGGTATACATAAGTTGTGGATGTAAATGTAAGGGAAATGCGGATCGTAAAGGAAGATCGAGCTTCGAGGAAGAAGAGAAAGGCGCAAAGGGGTTGCTATACTTCGGTTTCTGATGTTCTCAACACGGTTAGTAAAGGGCGCCGGTCAATACTAGCACCGCGCAGTATAACCAGGATCGTAAAAACCGCCGCCCACGCCCTGACTTGTTACGTGTACGACTACTACTATTTTTAGAATTTTTAAGAAGACTGAATTTCAAGAAATTATACTTGGGTCGGACAGTTTATATACAAAATGAAAAGTTTAATGATGTTAAAACTCTCTGAGAAATGATTTTTCAAATTCACCTTCTTATGAAAGGATATATTTGCTTTGAATTGCAGTCATACGTCATGTCAGTACTTATATTTATGTAGACATTTTGCAGATCTGTACATATACTTTTCAATTACATCTTTTGGTTTTATACAAAAAATTTACATAAAATACATCAAAGCGATATAAAAATAAATTCAACTAAAAAAAGAGAAAGTTATAGAACTTTATTTAAATTTCAAGATAGGCAAAAATTATTTATTTGCTTTTTACAAAATAGAACCAGAGCAAAGTTATAGAACTTTATTTAAATTTCAAGATAGGCAAAAATTATTTATTTGCTTTTTACAAAATAGAACCAGAGCAAAGTTTTGCAATTTACGTGCTCGTAGCAAAGTAGATTGTTTTTGGTTGAATTGTTTCACGTTTTCAGCGTATTCGGCATTACGGCACTGAGAATCGCAGGATGCACTGCGGCAATCGAAACTATTCGGCGGGTCGATAAATCGGCGACCGCGATCGTACCGCACGAGGACACTTTTAATCGTGACGCGACGCTACGCTGACACGGAGTCTCATCGCATCAGGGCGGCAGCTCGATGTAAATCCATGAGATTCTGAATGAACAAGAGACAAAGAGAGAGAAAGAGGAAGATGAGAAAAACAGATGTAAATTACATTCGTTTCGGTGACGTCTCATCTCTCCGGAGTTGCGGAGTGTTACCCGTTATCGCGAATACCGTATCAAATGCCGTCTGAAAATACAGTTAAACAGAGTAGCACAGATGCAATTAGCAATTCATAGATCTCGCATACGTAATCACTACCTCCGCTCGTTACTGCAACTTAGCTTAAACGCCGTTTTACAATCGCGTCTTGTCAAACGCGTTGAAAAAGGAATCAATCAGAATTTCGAGAGAATTAATAATCATAAAGCCAAGATGTCATGCAAAGATGTTGTCAAATAAGCACATGATAATTTTAATTTATATAATTCATAATATTATATATATTATTATGAAAAGTAGTTTAATTTAAAATGCAAAAATTGACAATTGCTTTGTCGCGGAAAACTTGCGGTTGCTTCGAAAGCCTGGTCGTGTCCTTTAATTAGGCAAACTTCTGAATTAGTCTCGAACTTGTATAATATGTATGCATGAATTATAAACTCATTACGGAAGTCGGTACGTGTCTTATGAAAATACAATTATGCTCGGTACATCCTTGTGCGTTTAATGTTAGTTTGACGTCGTTTGCGATCTTTCTCTCACGGTAACGTACGATTTTCCAAGTTAGTTTCATAGAAAAAGATTAAAAGCATATCTACGTAATCTCGTCTATATATGAGCCATCCGGAGTGTATGTCTCAATAAAATATGCATTAATCCTCTTTTAAAAGCGAGACACGTGCTCGTGCAACCTTACGAGGTACCTATAGAGTACTTCTTTTAGAGTTCAGAGATTAAAAGAAAGTTTAATGCAAACCTTAGAAAGAGATCTGTCATTCTCGAAAAGTGAAGAACAAATGCAACTTCGTCTTCGTAACTTTTGGAAACGATACAAACGTTTCCCACGAAGCGAGAAACGCAGTAATGCGTCGGGAAATACGATCGTACTCTTTCTACTTCTCTTAATACGTTTGTCGCTTTGCATCGCATCGGTTTTTAAATTATGTTTTGTTTTTCTCTCAGCAAGAAACTCGAACTGTAATCAGAAATGAATAAACTAGAAACGGTTCTCGCGTGAGAGAAACGCAAATAGCGTAATTCCACTTCTTTATTAAAGATATTGTTTGCGTTCAGGTTCTGGCACATCCTGTGTATTCTTGTTTTTGTTTTATTTCTAATTTCCATTATCTTACGGACTCATAATTACGGTATCGTGCGACTCTTTGTAACACGCCACTTGCAGTTACAATTTTCGTGCTCCGTTCCGGAGCGCGATGTAACGCTCCAGATGATTGAAGACCGATTAGAATCAATTATACACGGTGGCTTCATTACGCTCTCGTTCGTCCGCCTTCGTCACATCAGAATGCTTCTTCCAAACAAACTGGTGCAAAGAGACGGCGTTTCGACTGCGTCAGAAAGTATTATAAGCGAGCCTGAGTGAATAGACGCATTAATATCGCAGTCACGTCCTCGTTTCTGCAAAGCTGCTCGAAAGTTCCTGCGAGACACTTGGATATTTAGTTTTGTTCCCGAGCGTCACGTCAAGAAAAAATTTTTACGTGGAAAATTATAGCTTATCTCTCTCCGTAAAGTTTCTACGATTGTAGATCAAACAACAGAATCTTGTAGAATTTTATTGGAACTATTTGATAAAAACTATTTGATAAAAACGCCATAATAACGTTCGAGAAAATGATAAGAAAAAAATTGGAAGATATAAAAAATTATAAAATATAAAAAATTAAAAAACAAGTAATGTAATACTAGTAGGTCGACAGATATTGATATATCTTAGTCGGTGACGCTATTTTCTAAGACAGAGAATAGAAAATTGTTTCTATTCTTGAAAATGATTTTTGTCATTACGTGATGTATCATATCAAATTATCACAGCCAATATCGCAATATGCTATATTTTTACGTCGATAATAAAATAATATTTTTTGTTTTATTCGTTTGCTTGAGCGCGTGAGAGATCGCTCCATGCACATTCCTTACTGCAATGCGACAAATGAGCATGACTCGAATAAGTCGACTTATTGCGTCCCTCGTATTTTGCGTTTTTTAATATACCATTATCGATCAGAGTTTTTTATACGTGACGGCCGTCATTTTGCGTACGTAACGACAAAAGTTAGGTCGCATAAACAACGTGCTCCATTATATGATCGAGGTCTTAAATTTGCATGAGAGAGCCGGTCTTGCAGCGAAGTCCTTTTAGAATCGATATCATCGCGCGGGATCACAGGATCCTACATCCCGTGAACGCATCTCTAATGGACTGTTTAATAAATTCGACGTAGCGCAAAACCTTTTATTATCAACCGGCACGAATGTGCAATTAATTATACGTGGATCGTGAGATAAGTCTGTCGATTGCTCACGTCAATTTGCTATGATATTGACGTGAGAATACAATATATAATATGGTACATATGTCGTATTGTTTTCGTTGAAAAAAAAAAAAACAGCGAACAGTGTTTAGAATTCAGAACACACGGTGGCGTTTATTGAAAGAAAAGAAAAAACAAACAAAATGATTTTAAATATCGAAAGAAACGGTTAAAGTTTGAGAAAGAAAACGATGCTTTTTCTCGCACCAACTTTCCGATGACTGATGCGAGATCATAAGAAACGTCGGAACTTTGCGCGAATCAGCGAAGTTTCGCGCGCGCTACGGCAACAATTTCTCGCCGAAATCCATTATTCCGGTCGTGCTTTGGAATCGAAACGGAAGGAAATTCTTCGGATACGGATGGCAACTTTAACTTCTCCCTCTTTTCCCGACGACAGTCACCGTCTTGTCACGCTATCGCGGAAAGACGTGAGGATATCGACTCGACCCTTCCGGCTTCTGTCTGATTTCTTTCGGAAACCGATAAATTCGCGACGTCTGAAGTCTGAACTGTGTCGACGAGCGGACCAGAAAAATTGAACCATAGATCTATTTAAACTGTCAAAATTGTGATAGCGGTAATTATTTATAATTATTTAACCAATATAAAGCGATATTGGGAAGATAAACTTTATAGACAATGTGAACAGACAAAAAATCTACCGCATGTAAGTAACCGAATTCATAGCATCCTCTCAATAATTGACACTTATTGAATTTTTCTAGTTGTTATCAGTTTTTTAATTTGGATTTTTTAATGACAATATTATTTTAGAGTTCTTTAGATGGTTTGAAAAAAAAAAAAAATTGACAGGTCTTTAAAGCGCCAATCATTGAGCTTAAAACTGTCAATCACACGTTGGATGTATCTGGGGGATAATTTTATAAATCACTTCAAACTTTAATTATCTTTTGTAAAATAAGCATTGATACATACTACAAGCTTTAAACACATCACGTTCGTTTTTTTTTTTTTTTTTAATTTTATAATGAAGGAGTTCGCTGAGCGAGAGATTAATTAACAGAGTCTTACGCGATGCAAAATAATCCAAAACAAAAACCTGTTCTGTCTGATAATCCGACAGAATAATACATCACCCAGTTTCCACTCGTCATTAATTGCGTCACTCACCCTTTATCCGCAAGGTCACCCAAGTGCCTATTAATCCTAGCAAATTATAGTTAATTGTCAAATCTCTCGTGAATTGAATTCACGATAGCTTAATAATATTAAAAGCAGAATGATTTGATTAGTCGTTTCAGTGTATTCATTTCATATAATAGTCTCGATAAATTCTCAATTACGTCATTCCCGTTACATAATCAATTATCCTCTTCTTGATTTTATAGGGTTGAACGACGATCGCGATAATTGCCCGTCTGCTTTATTGTCATAAAAGATCACTTTCAAGACATTAGATACAACGTTCCGGGCACACCCGGGTATATCAGTTGACCTCTTTGTCATCAAAGACGTGTGCAATCTATCCGCGATTTTGCACGCGTGTATTTCCAATCTCTGCTCTTATTATTCTTGTTCTTCTTCCCACCCTTCTTCTTTTTTTCATTTTTCCGTCAAGAAGAGAACCCTTACGGAAATTTCTCAATTCTGTTACGTCATTTTCGGCACATCGCAGGTCGCTCTTCCGCCGACTCTTCCGCGCTACACCGCGTGAACCTGACGGTCATATTGTGCCCTCCTTCCCCTTATCAGAAAAAACCCCGCGGCAGTTTCCCCATTACTCGCGCGACACCCAGACGGACTTCGATGCGCCTACGCCCAGGAGAGTGTTCTACGCGTGGTCGTCCCTGACGGTGTATAGACCGGCGCGACGACAACGGTAGGCCCGGCTGCGCGAGCGACCAATCGCGCCGCGCGACTAGTGGGGGTGTCGGTGCGTCTCACCGGGGGGGGAGGGGGGGTGAAGGGTGAGGTTCCTCACCGACGCAGAGGGCCGCAACGCTGCGAGTCCTCCCGTCAGAGAGCCGGCAGCCCGCAACGCGAGTGTTGCTGCCGAGCTTTGATAATCGAAGGGTCGTCAAATAAGCTAACTGTGAGAAATCGTCATCGTTATCCGTGAATCATCATCACACCGTTGCCCGCCGTTGTCGTCGTCGATCGAACAAGAAAAACTCGTCATAGTTAGAAAAGGATTTCGTGCTTCATTTAATCTAAACATCGACGGGGAAGTCTCCGCATCAGAGAGGAGACAACGGAACGTCGTTCACCGTCGGAGGCCGTAGATCTCTCTACGCCGGGTCTCTCTCTCTCTCCCTCGCTCGCTCGCTCGCTCGCAACCCTTACCGTCTTCAGAAACACCCGGCGTCGTTCACTTACAGTACTTGCTCCGGTACACACATACATACGTGCACACAGAGACGTATTTATTCGCACGTACGTCACTCCTCATGAGCAATCACTCCACTTCCTTCCTCTCTTGTTGTTCCGTCCGCGACTGTCATTTCTGTTCTATTTTTCATCTGTCGTCCATTACTCCGTTTCGCACGCCGTATTTCTCTCGCGCGCTTTAATCTCGACCTCGCTTTAATCTCATCCGTTCTCAATCGCTTCGGTCTTCTGCGTGTCATAACGGGCAAAGAGAACAAAGTGGAAAACTCGTCTCACAAAGTGAGAGCGGACGAAGGCTGCAAAGAGGCAACGGAGACGAGCCGTCTCCGACGTACAGAGAGCAGGCAACTCGCCTCCCCTCCGAGAAAGAGTGAGAGAGAGAGAGAGAGAGAGAAAGACGTCACCGCGGGCATTCCGCGGCAATCAAAGGCGACGTCATCGTTCGCCCGTCAACGACGACTCTTCAGGATACCCGAAAACGTGGAACCCGTTCGTCGGGAATTTCTTCCTCAATTCGGGACATTCGGAATATTGCTGGAGAACGTAACGAGTAATCAGGTGAGTGTTACTCGCTCTGAAACTTGGTCGAGAGGTTTCTCGTTTGAATCGATCGAAATCCTCTACGTGTCGGTGACCGTTTAACCGGGTCACCCGACGAAGGGGATAGACAGACTGACAGACACTTAACAAACGGATTGCGGCATATGCGACTCTGACGAAATTTCCGACTTCTCGTGCAACGATATGATATGATGACGTATAGATTTTATCGGCCACCACCGCCGTCGTCGAAAATAGTCCGCGAGAGGGGGCGACTGTTACTAAGGGGTGCACTGCAGTCATGGTTTAATGGTGGGGTGGTTTCGTCCCGAAAGTTTCGCCGGGTGGTTGCTGTCAAACTTCCGTTCTCTCGCCAGTGTCGCGATTTTCAAATTAATTATCCTCGATCGTGAAGAAACAACAGAATCAACGGAGATAATCGTCAAGGAAAACGAAGATCATCCACCGCAGTGTCTGACATATGACAGGTATCATCCCCTCGTGTTGGAGCGCGTGTCGAATAGTCACCTTTTCGTGACTGAACGTAAGACGTCACGTATCGACACGCATCGTCGCGAGGAATCGATCGACATGTCGGCCGCGTAATATGTATATATATTATTTTCAATTGCTTTCTCCGTATCTGCGGAATGTGGATCAATGATCTAAGACTATTGACCATGACTATCCGCGGAGGCAATCCGGCATTGTGCCCGTCTTGCGCACTGCGCTCGCTAGGAGAGCTCGTGTAAATCCTGCGCAATGCCGGCTCGCCGTGCGTGCGTACGAGATGCGACCGACGGCGCCGACTCGTCGAGAAAAGAACAAGAAATCCTCGTCAAAGATCCCCCGATTTCACCCGACGATCCTCCCTCGCCGTATGCGCGACTATAAGCGACTATGGATCCGCGCGCGAATTCCGACGGGGAGTTCCATTTCGTTCGCCTCATGTGTGAGCTTCCTACACGTGAGGTTTCTCAGGTCCTCTTCTCCCGAGAAAACTGACTTTTCCTTTATCGGGAAAGGCTCGGCATCTCGTAAGGTTTCGACGGTCTCATCGACGTTCGGCTTAGCCGCACAAGAGTTTAATAGCGCGATATTAACCAACATATGTATGTGCGAACTATGTACCGGTGCACCTTTCTTTTTCAATTTTTCATTTTTACTTGCGTATTGATATCTGTTAATCCGCATAAGTTGCCGTGTATTCCTATTGAAATTTTTTCAACTGTGTAACTGGAGAACTAAACTACTCGAAATTGCAGTAAAAAAAAAAAAATTTCTAGATATAAAAACCAAATATTATTTTTTTCGATAAATATAGATGAAATATATATACATCATGATTCAAGTTCGAGAATTGATTTCGCATTATAGTCGCGCGAGTTATTTAATAATGCAAGTTAACATTAATAAATTCTCAGTTATACATATTTCACAGTGCTCCGGCGAGTACTGGTACACGCAATTTTTAAAGAGGGGAGCAGTATCGAGAAGCTTTTTCAGCGACACACTGAACAATTGATTCGTCCGCGTCGTAAAGCTCGCCGGTATGCACACATATGGTCGCCGACCGTAAAAGAGAGATTGGAAGAGCAATATCGTGCTACTGCGGCTTTACAAAAACATCTTTAAAGGGAACGGGATTACATTAACCTATTTTTCAAACTTAAAGAAAGGCGAGCACATAAAGCAGAACTTGCGCTTTGTACGCGCGTTCTCTTTTTTCTCGACCCTTACCACTTCTATTTTGGCCCTATCGTACGCAGATAAAATGTTCGGAACAGTTCGTCCGACAAAACGGTATAGAATACGGCGCGGCAAAGACGCGGTTTCCGAACGAATAATCCGGTGTAATAGTGAGCGACATAAATCACGCGCTGCCTGGAACTTTCGGTTTTTAATTCCGCCACTCGCTAATCACAATGCGTCAGACGCGTTAATTGCAATTAGCATTGTGCTTGTTGGCGTATCTGTATCTACTAATAGAAAGTGGCAATCGCAATAACATTAAGTCGATACTTTATTATCATCTCGGCGAGATTGAAAAATTTACTTGCGTCAGAATATCAAAAGCGTTTTTATATATGTATCTTTCTCTCATTGTCAGAATTCCCGCACGAGATAATACAAGACCGTCAAATTTCTCATTAGTTATAAAATAATTGAATTGAAACGAATTATATATATATATAAAAGGAAAGACGGAGAGAGTTTGCCCCGGTGACAGATTGTGCCATTTCTCTCGTGCTTATCCGATTTAAAAAAACGTATTAAACATTTTAATCAATGATTATCGTTAACATGTCTGATAGATTAGATATATTGCGGCTGTAATATAAATATTCTTTTGAGTCTTAATAAACACTCGGCTCACAATCAGTAGCAGAAAATCACTTCAGCGATTTATTGCAGCAATGAGTACCACGGACCCCACTGGGGAGGGTGGAGGAGGAGGAGGAGGAGGAGGTGAAGGAGGAGAGAGTGCTACAACGACAAATGTCGAACAGAGTGCATCTTCGAACACCGGCGATAACGTGCAGGTGCAAGCAACCACTCAGCAGCAGCAGCAGCAGCAACAGCAACATCCACCGCCGTCGCCTCTGAGTGGCTGCTATCTTCTTGTGGTGCTTCCTGAGCCTCATACTGCACAACACAAGGACCTCATCCTGAACCGTCTCGCGAAAGGTGAGCGCCATTCTTGAAACGTCCAGAGTAATTGGCGTATCACTCGTATGCTTAGGTCGGCCATAAATCACGAAATTTACGAAAAAAAAAACATAGCAATTATACTATTAAATAAAACGCTTGTTACATCAGTACTTATAGTAAAATAAAAATATTTAAGTCGGGGATACAAAACAGAAAAGACCTCTTTTTTTATCTTCTGCACAAAAGGTACGAGCGGACACGGTTATCAGATAACCCTTCTCGATACGTTATCAGTGCGACAGCACGCATTAACGTATGCGTACGATTTTTAACACTTGATATGCATTATAACATAATTATCATTACGATTTCGATTTTGCATAATTAGAATCTAGTATCGAACACAATAGTTCGTTGCCAATATATGAGGCATGCAGCTTGGCTGTGAATGCGCTTCGCACCCGTAAATCTCTTTTCGTTTTGGCGGTTTGCGCGTTTCGATGATTGAAATTGCACGTATCCGTCGTCGCGTTTGCGTAACTTCCTGGACGCGCGTGTACATGCGGCATATGTACGTGTCTAACGGTGCCTATCCTCCTCCGCTTAAATTTCTCTTCCGAGTTATCGGAACAGGCTATGAAGCCGACAGACGAACGGACGACGTTCCGTGTTGCTAGGCGGATCGTAAAGTGGTCTCCTCTTTCTCCTCCTTTTCCTTCTCCTCTCTCGGTTTTATGTTCGCGAGAAGGAAATTGACGTCGGAAATTGTACGGCTATTTTATTTCTCATCGTCTCCCATTAGACGCTCGATATCGGACCGCGGCGCGGGCGCTAATTTCTCGCTGTATCTGCGTTTATGTGTACACGCGTTTTCCTATATATAAAACATAGCTACCAGCGCGGCGCTGAGCAAAGCGACCGACACGCTTCTTAATCGCGCGAAAAAGCAGCGAGCAACGGCGCTCCGATACTAATTGGTTTTACGGCGAGAGCGCAACGTTATGAGTATATACGCGAGTATATACGCGAACGTTCGTTCGCAGATCACCATAATCGCACATACGGAGAGAGAGTTGCATTATCGATCGATAAAGGAAATTTGATTTTTTTCGTTGTTGTCTCGGATATATGTGAAAGGATGTGTGAAAATCGCTTTATGTGCGCGATATTATTAAGAAAAAAAAGACTTGTTATATATATATATATATAATGTATGTAAACAAAATTTAAAATATTTCTGTAAAGCAAATGTGCGCTTTTCAAGCTAGAAATTTCCCCGTGCGTCATTCTCTCAGAAATAGGATATGAGTATCTCGTATATATACTTCTATTAGAATGCTTCGCCGGTGTTGTCATTATCGTCATGAATTTGTCTTTACACATTCGCTATATGCGAATCTATGCTTTGGGTTCATAATTAGATACGCTGACGTGGTCCACATGTTTAATTAGAAACATAAAAGTCCAATAAAAGGAATCACATCCTTATACTGTGTACGCGATATACGTACACGATAAGGACGAACGCAGAACGTTCCGGAATTTCAATGAGAAATACGTCGATATTAAATTTTGTTTATCGTTCGTAAATTTATAAAAATTAAATAAATAAGAAGTTAATACATTATCTTTATTTTATTGCTGCATCTCAGCAAATTCTACATATCTTTAGTGATAACTTCGCACTTGGAATAATTTTGTAGTACGTGACTTTCCTGCTGCAAGTATGCCAACGTTAATGTACAACAATTTACAGAAAAAAAAAGAAAAGGCGAAGAAGAAAAGGAAAACCAACGTACGAAAGCCATGTCGTTGGTGCTTTCCGCATTGCGCCAGCTATGACTGACGCGCGACTCGTCGGCTCCTCGTTTGGCGTTTATCTGTCAATTTTTCAATCCTCTTGCACGCGCAAATTACACGCTCCGTGGTCAGTTGCATTTGCGACGATGATTTCGCGAAATGTCATTTCGCTAACGGCGCCCCGTTATGTTGTAGCTTAAATATTCTCCGCTTTGGTTACACGGACACATAAAGTGTCCGATTCTCTAACATGAAACACCATCTTTTACTGTCGTTCGACTGCAAACACAATATTTACAGAGATTCGCGGTTTATCATTATTTTATATTGCGTCCATAAGTTTTGTTATTACAATTTCTAATTTTGTCATCTTATGATTATTAAATGAGGATAACAAGAATTGGTTTTCTCTGACTCGTCAGGCGAGACACGAACAAAACGATCGCCATGCAAAGAACATCCCCTCTCGAGCGTTCTTTTCTTTATTAAGAAGAGAACGTTCCACGCTTCTTCTCTTCTGTGTACTTCTGTGTAAATTTAGCGGTAGGACTCCGAGACATTTGTTGCGCTCGTTTGCATGTTGCGGACATGTTACCGCAACGTGCACGCCTCTCTTCGCCGAGTTCTCATAAAATATACTCAAAAACGCGCGCGCACGTCTTCGCCAATTCTTCGCTTTAAAACAAACTCGCCCCGAATGTCGTTCTTGTCACGAATATATATTCTCAACTTATTTTCCCCATTGATTCTACTTTATTCGTTTTCTCACTGTTCAGCAAACTTTTAATTCAACTTTTAATTCACGTGTTCTGAGATCCTTTCAAAGAATATAATACAAATTCGTAGCAGGAAGATAGCAGGAAAAGGTTGACAGAGAAAAATCGAACATTTATTTCCACAGGCTTATATCACTTTTTAAAGCGACTTGAGTACCGTATCGTGAAACAAGGCTTTTGCAGTCGTTACCGTATTACGGTCGTACGAGTTCTTGCGAGTGGTTCTATTTCTTCGGCAAAGGCTAACGCGAGTCTTAAGGATCTCTCCTTTTTTGAGAAGTTTTGTATGCCCGAGCGAATCTCACAAAGGCAAATTGCGACCGCGCAAAAAGTCCGTGAATTGAAGAATATATATATATAGATATATATATCGCTACGTATATCGCGAGATATATGTAGCGTGATAAAATACGGTATTAGATTGCAGAGGAAAAGTGGCTTTTTGAAAGGGATATTTTCCGTTTGGTGTTACCCTTTACCAGACGCGTGTCCCGGCAGCCATTGCCGCTGCGGAAAATATTTTTTCTTTTTTTCTTTGTCTCTTTCTATTTCTCTCTCTCTCTGTTCTCCCTCACGTGTGTGTTTCGTGCGTGGCATTTTGGGTGAATCGCAAAGCTCACGTGCCGTGCATGCGGAAATAATAATAGCAATTTATTTTCGATAGATAGCTCGCCCTTCCGAAGGGACTTTTTCACGCGGCTAATAGTCCAGATGTGCTCGTGCAAAGAGAATTTACTGAATAATGAAAAACCGACGAATTTTATTATTTTATCGTCTGATTGTTTGTTTCTTTTTTTTTAGCAATCAAAACGATTGGATATCTGTGCGATTGTGCAATATCAAATATCAGATATCACTCCAGATTGACTACGTTGTACCCGTGCGAGTGCACTTGATTATTTTTACACTTGGTAATTTTATTTATAGTTGATGAATATTCACAAAGCTATCTATCGGAAACGTATCTATAAATTCCGAGAAATGTATCGATAAATATGCACACGCACACATCGATTTGTTCATCGTGTTCGTACAAGTGCGCGCAGAAGTGTGCACACCATCTCGTGGCAGCGTGTTCTATTCTCTGCATCGCGGTGTGACAGGGGGTTACAGACTTTAAATGTCCGTTTGTATTTATAGAGTTCCGACGTACAGTTCGGAGAATCTGCCCTCTCCGATCTCGACGACGATATACGTCCCCCTAATGTCGCGTCTTCTCTTAACCGATCTTATCTTCTTTGCAAGAAGCAATTCGTTCCTCATGAACAAATCAGAAGTTGCCCCACGATGTTTCCTTGTATTCTTATCGCTTCCTTTAAAAGTTAGTAGTCGTAAATTTTCTAAGTATTTTTATAAGTTTTTATGTGATTATAAATAAGAGAAATTACGTCTTCTTATGAAAAAAATATATATAAATAAGAGAAATTATTTTTTATATATAAAAAACGAATTTTTTTCATTACATCGCATAGTAATTTTTTATCTTTAATTAATTTTTTTATTACATAGAAGAATTAATTTTGTATAAAGAATTATCACGCTTTATCGCAAAAACAAAAACTGTAAAAAAGTGCGCTACAAATACAACTGTAATTTCGCAAATCGATGATAGTTCATTATTCATGATGATTGCAATGCAAGCCAGGGGAATCAACAGAATATTTTGCAGAACTCGGAGTGTGTCATGCGGGACTCCGCACGCACACAGTTCGTTCCCATGCGTGACGCATTTTGCACCATCGAGGTATATATTTTATGGGTGAATCGTATCTGTGAATTTCGTAAGAATATTCGCAAGACAGTAATAATGACACAACAGTAATAACGACCAAAAATTGCACGATAAAGTTTTACGAGGATTAAAAACGATAAAATTATATAACACAAATAGATTCGTGATTATTAAATATTTAAAATTGACAGATAAGAGGTGCAATTTCTCGAAATTCTCGGTATTGAGTTCACTGAAATCTGCAGTTTCGATCGAAACTGATAACCGATTTAGAACCGCGGGTGAATACACGGAACATACACTTTTCATGTGTGTGTGTGTGAGTATCGATCAATCGTGTATTCTCGCCATAGACCGGGTCAACGCCTCTAAATATCCGCATAATTACCGGTGTCTGTATTGCATTCAAAAGTTACACACGAAAGATCTCGTCTGTGCATGTGTGATTGTTCACATGCACGTAGTGAACACGTGAATATGATGTATGTGTATATATGATGTATGTATGTACCGTGTGTATTAGGTATACTCGACGATATTTAGATTATTGGTTTTCCGAAATATCGACAGGTCAAGTTGCATTTATAAAACCGCGCCTTCATTCTGTTTTCTCGTCGCTGCGACTCAGTCAGTAAATATGCCTTAACGAATCGCAAATCGGAAACGCAAATCAGAATCTGTAGCTGCGGACGGTTTAATCAAACATTATTTAATCGTGGTTTTGCAAACATTTGCATTCGCATTTAACAGAGAATCAAGTTAAAACGACAATCGTGTGTGTGTGTGTGTGAAAGTATGCGCGCATACGTGAAGAAGATATCGATTTCTATATGGAAAGTTTTATATAAATATGGAGCATCCGTAAAATTAATTCCGACGATGTAACGTTCTCGTCTCTGGCTATAATATAAAGTTTATTATGTAAGTAATTTCCGCAATATAATAACACTCTCTAACCCTTAAAGCAAACACGTGTTACGTAATACATATAAATAAGGTGCATGTGTTGCCAGTTAGACGGATTTGATCGACTTTTTAATCGTGTCATCTGCGGGATTGCCATGCAAACTTAATAAAGTCATTGCGACGATGCCGAAATTGCGACACGAAAGAGTTTCAGAACGTAGAACAATAATTTTGTTACGTATCTATTTTATAGAAAAGAGATTGATATATATCTCTCTTCTTTGTGAGTAATGAAAGAGAAAGTTTAGAATTATAAACGCATCTAATTAGCACGAAAAAGTATTTTTTCGATGTTGTGAGTTACGCTTGTTGCTCATATTTCGTTTTCTTCGCTTTATAAATATTCTCGTCTTACACACACTGAAATACGACTTATTTGCAGTGATGTACCGTTAAGCGAATCGATGCTGCGCGTAATTCTCATACAGTATCTGATCTGCTGAATCATGTATACTAATTATAATATTGTATTGAATTATTTATTTTGCATTATCATTAAGAAGCGACAAGGCGAATATTTGCTAAACGAAAAATGTCTCTTACAGCAGTTATAAAATATAATATGTATAGCGCGAGACAAATCGTTTTTTCTTAGACAATTTATTTCAAGCTTAAATTATGTAGATTATCAGAGAATGAGGTGTAGCTGTTCGTAACATTGAAATTAATGTTAAAGAAAATTGGAGTCGCGGGAAAAAAGAATCGACTGTTCGCGACAAAACCATTCACGTCAACCGCACTCGCGGAATTATTAACGCGCGGAATACATTTTAACATCTGTTAACTCTCACGAAGGAAACGTTCCACGTTAATAGGGGCGCTGTTAATAAGCAGCGCACGCAATTAGCGAATAAAGTGCGCGCGGACTCGCGCCCTGCGCGACGGCACATTTAATTAAACATAAACTCGTTTTTTTTTGTTGCGCTTCTTGCGTACTTAATGTAGATATTAAAAAGATCTTACCGTAGAATGCACGCTGAACGTGTGTCTATAGAGAAATAATATCTTTTAATTAGTCGTTTAAGATGTAATTAGTCGTAATATTCGTTAAGATGTAACATTCCATTTTTATGTGTAATTTTATAGAAAAAAAGAATATAAAAGAAAGATATAATGTAACATTACGGATACGGAGGAAACAAAGAAATATACGAATATGAGAAGAAGAAAAAATGAATATTGATTGGAAGAAGAAAAGAAAGAGAATATGGTCATCCCCAAGTAAAAAGGGAATAAATATAAGACGATATGTGGGTCGATCGGATTTTTTGTTCGCGAATAGACGTGACATCTGACGATGACATAATTCTCTCTCATCCTTTCACAATGTATATAGAATAGAAATACTAGAACTTCGTAAAGAGAGAAAAAAATCACGGAGCATGATACAGATAAAAATCAACGGGACATGATACAAATAAAAAAAAACTTGGATAAATAAGAATCGAAGGAGCTACGAGAATGAGAAGGTGGAATAAAAGAAAATAATAATTAGAAGAAAAAAAAAGGGGAAACAGACAGAGGGAGCATGGTAATTGGGGGCGAAGGGTTGCAAAAGGGAAAAGAAAAAGGGACACGAATATGTGGGGAAAAGGAACGAAAAGCAGCGAAAGGAAAACGAACGGGAAAAGGAACGAGAAGGTTGTGGGAGAAAGGTTGCAAAAAGGAATACGGCAACGACGACGGTGGATAAGAGAGAGGGCGAGAGTGTAGCTGTAGGTTGATGCGGCATGCGCATGTTACCTGCCTACGGCCACATCCCCGCAGTTCCAGAACTTCGATCAATAATCCATCCACTCCGCTCAGAGTGAAAACTGTCGCTAAGCCAAAATAACGGTGTCATTTTATCTTACTCGACGCACGATCGAATAAGGAAAACGTCAGCATCAGCAAATAAAAGCGCAGACCAGCGCAGACTGAAAGTGTATTGTAGAGAGAAAAGAGAAAGAGTCAAGAGAAGTTAAACATGGAAGAATAAGAGAAACAGAAAGAAAGAGAGAAAAAAATGAAGAAGACTAATGATAATTTGAAGAAATAGATTACAATAATAAAAATTAGATGAAGAACAAAAATAAATAGAAATAAAACTAAAGACAGAAAAATTATAATTTTATATTATTATAATTTTACATTTTTCTCCCTTTTTCCTATCCTTGAGATTTTAGTAAGGATTGAAAGTTTTAATTTTGTGTCCTGCAGAGGAGACTTCTGCGCACCGCCCAGCTGTCTTTCCGCAGAAAACGATGAGTAAGACGATCTAATCCATTTAACGACAATTTAATAATGCTTAACAAATTGCGCTTGACGGGGAAGATCTTTTGTTGCGTTTTAGTAGCCTATTTATAGAACGCGGAGGATTTATGACAGGATAGCGAAAGAGAAAGGCGCGGGTTATTACACAAAATCTTTACGAGATTACGCGAAGGATGTAGCATCCAGAGAATATGGCCGTAGGGATTGTCTTTCACGGATCATCGGACGTTTATATTCCTGACCTAAATTTCGCGTCGGAACAATTCAGAGAAATGTCAATGGAAATGTCATTGTCTTGTAAAATTAGCGTTGTCAGATGTAATCACTCTTTATTAGACGAATTTAAATCCCCGTCTAGATGAAATAAATTTATCTTATCGCATACATATGTCGTTTCTGAAAAAAAAGCTTTAGCGAAAGTGGTTGCTAAATATATGTGTCATGTTAAAAAAAAAAAATATTATTCCAGAGTATGATTTTGGCAGTAAAGGCCTTTTTATTGTGAAATATGAAAGAGATAAAATTTTACAACTTTTAGAACTCAAACACCCTGTATATAATGTTGCTAGCATATGTGAGATTTATATTTTTAGTCTACTCAACAAGGCCAGTGTTGCGAGAAAAGTTCTCAATGCTGCTTTATATACACCAGTGTTTTATTGTCTAATAATTTTTTTTTTTAATATCATATAATATTGTCTACATTTACTTTTTTTGCTGCTCTTGCACATACATATTATCTAACACCACAAATTCAATTTTTTACCGCATTTTTTTATATGTCGCGTGAACGCATATAACAAATTTTTCTGTTTATATGGTTTCACAAAATAAATAAAAGGATAAAAAACCTCCGATGCTTTATCTCGTTCATTCGATTAGATTTATCAAACGTGAATGCACTCGTGAGTTGGGCGAACGTTTTTCATAGCTCAACAAATATCGACGAGAGGAAATACGCCAAAAAAATCAAATTTGTTTTGTATTAAATTTGTGTGCGGACTTTTGAAATAAATTGCTATAATAACAAGTGAATTTTTCGCTCGTGCATCAAATCCGGTTTAGAGGATAAGAAGAGAAAAAAAATCATCCCGAATGTCTTTTTGATATATATTTACCTATCAGTTTCTTGTGATATCAGGTAACATAGTGGTATTGAATTTACTGCGTTTTATCGATATAGTACGCGAAGGATTTCTATAGAAAAACTATATTGGCCTTCCAACGTTTGCGCAGATAAGATATTGCGCAACACAAGACACATCAGATATATCGATGCCGTATATCATTTGTTGTGTTGATTAGTGATATGGATATGGTAGGTTAAATAATGAGTTTCAATTTTAAGATTTGCGAAAAATAAAAAATAAAAAAATGAAGAAATTCTATTATCAATCGCTTTTTATTTCGCTCACTTTTTACGCAAGTCACGTATATGCCACAATTTTTTCATTATTTTTGTCTTGACATTGCACTCTATGATTTTTATCTCAAAGTGAATATTACGCTTCAGAAGAAGCGCAACAATGCAATATTCAGCGATCGCGTTTCGCCGCGCGGAGATTCGTCTCGCACAAGCGCGATATGCATCATTTAGCAGTGGTGACTTTGTATAAAGAATGATTCGCCCGTTGAGTCACGTCGAAGATGAATAATACTCTAAGTGGGATTTTACAAACGGTCCAATGACGACAAAATACTGACGCAGTACTGGCGACGATACTAGTTCAGTATAGATTCGGTATTGAGATACTGACAGAATTCTGAGATGATAATCTGGTAATATCTGGTAAAGTATCGATATTGCATCAGTACTGGAATTTAACATCGCGCCAGTACCGTGTGTCTGTAACGCGACCTCGATTTGTATTTGTCGAAGACAGCACTTGAGATTGAATTGTTTTTTGCGTCGAAGATCGAAGGTGTTGCTCGATATGGGTTACCGGTACCGGGATAGTAATGCGGTACAAGAGCAGTATTAGAATATCGTTATGCATTTACAATACCGATACGGTATCGATTTAATGTCGTTTTGCCAAGACAGTACGGATTCGGTATCGACATAAAATATCGTAAAACAGTACGTTCAACGGTAGAGAAATGATACTGAATAAAGAAAACTGCTATTGAGCCAGTATCATTTCTCGATGGTTTCTTGGTCGGTGTTGTGTATTTTTGGTACTTGCGAATCCTACTTGATATTTTAATATTAGGTATACGTATAGAGAGCTCAAAGTGATATTAAATATAAGTGATACTAATTATATAGTCAGTGTAGTTTTAATCTTTTTATACATTTTTGCATTCATCTCTCGCGTGAAAATATATTAATAGAAGATGACACTGGCATAATTCGAATGCGTCGAGCTTTACGATCTTTTTTTCTGACTGATCGTTCGTTCACGTGTGAGATTCGAAAGTTTCCGCGTGTGTGCGCTGCTTATAGGCCCTTCATTGTTCGTTCATTTGTTTATTTGTTTGCGTGTGCTTGTTATGCTGCCAGCACAATGTAAACGTGCTGACCGGCAGGTTCTGCCTGACTCATAGGGCACCCACATCGGGAGGGGGTTTGGTCAAGCGGAAAGAAGGCGAGACGTGAATCCATTCATGCGTTTATTTCGAGCTCGACGGCTCACTTTTGCATCACATCTCCGGCGATGCCCCGAAGCTCGTAAATAAACGGCAAAACTGGCAAAAGTTGTCCAACCGGACACGCCCGGTTCCACATCGCGACAGTAAAATCGTTCAAGTTCCGGTTCAGCGTGTACTCTTGTCTTATTTCTCGAGTCGTACTTAGCAACTTTTAGTAAAATATTCAGAGTTAAATATTACATATTATACGTGAGAAGCATATTTTGTCTTGTTTCTGAAATAATGTAAATATAACTCCTATAATTTTTACGAAATATTACGTATTAGTATGATGAGAAATTGATTATTGCATCAATTAGCACGTGTAAGAAATCAGCAAAAAATAATTACGTCACAATGATCGAGAAACTTTGAGTAATCGTGTCTTCTAATCGGTTGAACATGCTCAGAATAGCGGAAAGATTAACGCGCGTCTCATCGATTGCGAGGAATGTACGTTCATGCGAATAAGTGATATATATTTGCACAAGTGAATCGGAATTCGAAATTTAAATAATATTCTCTCGCATTTTGCGGTTTTAACAACAAACGACTCGAAAGGTCCGGATCAATATCGCACGCTCTTAGCCCCGTCGCAAAACGCATTTTGCGCGCTTTTATTAAACGCGACGCGGAACCTACAGATATATGCGATGAAAAGGTGGGTTGGTGTATGCAAAACTATAAGTGTGTGTACGCGAGAAAATGAATTCATATGAATGTGCATACGCACACAAACCTCTTGCAAAGCCATAGGATCTGCATATAATAACGTATTTTATGCAGTTTACACTGTGTTGCTACACACATAGTAGCGCATGCATGTGTACGTATTCTTTCATGCGTGTATGCGTGTTATATACATGTAGGCAAAGTAGGAAGGGTCATAGTTGTCGACATAAATCATGATTGAGGACGTGGGGAGCATCGAGTAAGTTAGCGTTACACGATGCCGGTGTTATCCGGAACAGATCGGCTTTGGGGATTTGTCAAAGTAGATTATGCTTGTGTGCTCATCTCGATTCCGTCAAACTTGTGACAGTATGCAGGTGATCGAAAGAGAAAGAGAGAGAGAGAGAGAAAGAAAAAGAAAGGGAGACCGGAAACTTTGTATAAATCATATTCACGAATTTCTTGGCAATTTGATTCGTACGTGCCGTTTGGAAAGTAACCCACGTGTAAAAATAGATGAAAGTTTTATATATAAGTTAAGAGTATATGAAAGAGCTAGTTTAATAGCATAATTTGTGTGTGTGTGTGTGTGTGTGTGTTTAAGTGCCTGAATAATTTACATAAAATGGCTTGTATAATGGTAATTATATATGCGCGACCCTAATATACATTCGCATTAAGTGGCATTTTTGGAGAAGCTGGACGAGATAAATATCGCACGCGGAAATATAATTATTTTGGTAATCTGACGTGTCTAGGTAAAATTATTAAACGCGATATTAATTTTAACACACACATAAATTATAATAAATTAAAAACTGTATCAGATAATGATATAAGTTATGCATTTGTCTCGACAATATCTGTTAAGTAGTTTAAAAAAACAGTATTCGCGGGCGAAATTAAATTTTCTCATCGAATCTTTACTCTTCAACGTTCGCGCTTTTATTCGGATTTTTTTTCTCTTTTGTATATATATTATCCAAAACGTCGGCCGTCACTTTGCAAACGCGATAAGATCAGAGTGCGTTTGGCCGACGTCGAACGTTTTACACTTTCGGCGTGCGTGAGTGTAACTGAATATAGCGTATCTAATTTTATCGCGGCATTTGCCACGCCAGTTCGTTCTCTCTGACTATCGCGCTTCACGAGTCAGTCGCGAGACTTCATTTCTCTCGACTACCTCGTTCTTGAACCTGACCTCGAGACCACGTGCAGCCGTTGCTAAATGCCGGAAAAGCGGCAATAAATACATGGCTTCCAATGGATTTACGATCTTTCAATGTTACTTACACAGAGGACATTCTAATCGCAAGTTGCAACAAGCTGTTCATTTCTTGATTAATGAAGCTTGTCTCGGATATGATTTTCTGATTGTAACGATATTTGATTGACACAAATATAATATTAGTAATCTATCTATTAAAGTTCTTCTACTCTTTGTATGACGGTTTTTTTGATTTCACAAATCGAAAGAGAAAGAAAGAAAGTGCGTGCAACTTTAATATCTGCATTCCGGATATTGAAAGTTCCAAAGCTAATACTCAGCTCGAAGTTGCTCCCGATTCGCTAGGCTTGCAGTCGGCAGAAAGCCAAAGATAGTCAAAGAGGCTCGCTCTCCAAATTGTCCAGTTCACCAAATTTCAATTTCAACTGTTTGAGCTAAAAGCTCCGATCTCGACTGTTAAAACAAGAACTAGATGTTATTGCGATAAAGCTAGAGACTCTTTATTACATACTCTAATAATATAATAATAATGTAAATAAATATTATATGCAATTCGCACACGAACGAATAATTGTCATATCATAAAATTTGATCATTTGTAAGCAATCGTGCGTGAGGGGGTGGAAGCGATTCGTTGTTTGCGCGCACGATATATAGTATGCCCTAAGTGCAGACAAGTGCAGGCCTCGTTGAAGCCGAAGCAATTCAGACACGCTTGAACTACAAACAGGTCACGTTACCTGGGAATTACGGTTCATCGCACATTTATTTTTTTGCCTTGCTACACCCTCGGTTACTCCTCCGACTTTCTCTTCTCCTTCGGCGAAGTTGACTTCGCGAGAAATGAACTCTGTATT
The DNA here is from genome assembly GCA_014839585.1 of Pseudomyrmex concolor. Lineage (NCBI taxonomy): Eukaryota > Metazoa > Arthropoda > Insecta > Hymenoptera > Formicidae > Pseudomyrmex > Pseudomyrmex concolor. The sequence goes on along the minus strand of QVOB01017421.1, from coordinate 5,025 downwards.
TGAATAGACTTGAATGCGATGCCGTGAACGGGAAATGCCGCTCCATTGGTACCAAGACGTTTCGATTACGATTGCTCGCATTCATCCGTACATCTTGTCAGATAAATCCGACCGCGGATTATCTCGATGCATCTCGCCGCACGTTCTGAATATATTATTTTTATAAAAAAACCTTTTCGCGCTCTAGTGTCGGACGTTTGGCATTGGACGCGTATCGTTAGTCGAGAAACATCACAAATAAATGCATCGTCCTAAAACTCGCTTTTCACGAGAGGCAGGTCTTACTCTTGACGTTTACAATCCCATTCGCTTACGCAAATGTATGCTCCCGAAACGGTATGCTCTCACATATCAGAGCCGTATAATAAATAATGCGTACTATCAGCAGCGATTTATTGGAAGAAAATGCCAACACGACTTCGCTCCCTTTCGCTTCCTTCATTAATCACTCGTCGCGCGCGCGACCGAGATTTCTTCTCGTACTTTTGAAAAAAGAATGGAGTATGAGTGGCACTCGCGAATGTATAGTGGTCGAGCGAGTTCCGGGATATGAACGATTCGAGAAATGCACGGAAGACATATAATCCGCGTCGAGCGGGCGAGTCTTCTTTTTATCTTTCTTTCATAACGATACATCTTTCGTCTAGACGCGATCTCGCCATCTCGTCGCTCTCTCTCGGTGCAATTATGAAAATCCACGTGCTTTGACCCCGGCTCGTGTGAGTCATCGCATTCATTTTCGGAGACACGTCGGCAGGCGCGAGGGCAGCCACGAAGAAGTTACAGCTGGTGCAACAGCGCTCTTGCAATTGGCGTACGCGTTAAATTGACGGTACACTTAGCAGTTGAGTTTTATGCGTCGTTATATACGACCGACGTTGTTCGCATTAAAGCACTCTGATCGTTTATCCAGATGACAATTCGCCTGAATAATGTATAACGCGCGATAAATTGCGTCACATCACCAAATTGCGGCGCGATATCTATATAATTTGAAATCGTTAACGCACGACGGCTTTTTTTATTCTGATGTTTTTAACTCCACAGGTCTTTGCATTACTGAGTTATCGAGTTTAATAAAATTAATTTTATAATTTGTGTTCATACATTTTATTATACGGTTATATGTGTATTGTTAATGAAGATATATTTGCATGGAAAATATTTATTCCGTGAAAATGCAGTAACTTTACGGAGTGTGGAAATACATTTTCTAAATATCTAGTTATTAAATTTGATTTTGCAAATATATATATTTTTTACATTTCGCATACGATATTATAACAAAATATTAGTACCGCTTCACAGCATGGAAAAGTGATTTTTCATGCCACACAACTCAGTACACATATTCTTGCTATATTTGGCTCGTTTGTTATTTCAATTCCGTCTGCTGTTTTATTTCCATTTGCTCCATTCTCAACGCACGTCGGTGTAGCATAATTTACTACAACTTTTAATTTTGATAAATGTGACATTGTCATATTTTGTGACACATTGTTGTTTTTTACAAAAACAAGAAAAATAAAAAAACTCACTCAAAAATAAAAAAATATCTTTAAGCTCAAGAAACGTGTGCAACGTTTTTTACCAATTTTTACTCTAAGAGTATAAGTTTTTTATCGCAAAGTATATTCTTTTTTTTACGATGACAATCTTACGTAGCAAAAAGCTCTCCCTTGTCAGTTCCACTCTCAATCCTTGATCCAGGTCTTCGCCCTTGTCTTGGAAATATAAATAGCAGCGAATGAGCTAGAGAGGTCGATCTCTATGCTCCCTCTGCCGAGGTCATGCATTTCTGAATATCCGCTACTATTTTACTCTCTGAATCTACTTTATGTGTCATACTGCGTGCTCTCGATCAAAGATTCCTCGCTATCGCGCAGACTCTGTGAACTTGCACTTATTTCATTCTCTTTCTCTCTTATCATACTTATATATATGTATATATATATATATATATATTTTTTTTTATTAGTAAAATTGATACTTTTGTCACGCACAAAAATATACTACATTAAAAAATAAGATATAAAATAAGATATGTATTTTATATGTAGCAAAGTGTTTTTATCTTTCTGTTAAAATAATTATTTTACAATATAAAATAACTTTATAAATATATATTATATAGTCGCAAAATAATATACATATTTATACTAAAAAATACTAAAATAATAAATTATTATCTATCTTCTCTCCAATGTTTTTTTTGATGACATTAATCGAGAATAAGGTATCAGCAATTTTTTCTTAGAAACTTTTTGACCTTCTTACATTTACTTTATCATCACTTATACATACTTCAGTTAGCCGATACACGCGATATTTCTAATACATTGCGATGTGATCTAGTTTCCACTTATATTTTATTTGATTTGCAATTTTCTTGCAAATTTGTTGGTTATATATTACTTTTTAAATTATATTATTGTATATTATTTTTTTATAAGATAATGTTCGAGAGCTAATAATGCTTGAACAAATATATGCAATTTATACAATTAATAATGATTTTCTCCAGCTGCTGCCAAAGCGATACTTCACGTCGCACGTGTACTATAGTACATCGCGACATGTAGGCGCGTTGTAGGCAGGACAACGAGAAACCATTTCTAAACATAGTCGGGACAAACCCAGCATTCCCGGCATCCGTCGTCGGCTAAGGGAAAAAAGGAAGTCAATGCAAATCGAGAAACGCGAGCGCGCTTAGGGATGTACGAAGCTGGAACTACCGCGAAGAAACGCGCAGTTTTGTCTATACTTAGCTTAGGTTACTAATCCATAGGGACCCCATCGCGTGTCAAATATTTCTTTCGCGTACTGCGTAAAATTCTCCGTGACGAACGGGAGAGAAAATCGGTACAGAAGTTATTTGAATTATACATAAAAATTATTAACTCACGCGTGTGATAATTAATCATGTTTACTTTGGAATTATGTTTTGCTTGTTTTGTGCGTATTTACGTTTCTAATTAACAAACATTTGGTTTTACGAAGAGGTTGCAACTTGAAAAAATAAATTTCTCAATGCAAATATATTAATAGGTCTGCGGAGATCCAAAAGTATTTGCGAGAGTTTACACACGCAGAGTTCTTGTCAGATAAAGCTGGCCTTGGATTTTTTTTATCCTCCTTTTTTTTGTGCAAATGTAACATATCTCACGACGTGCCGATACATCGTGTTGCCGCGAACAATCGTGAAAAGCATTTATAGCTTTTCACACGACGATCGTGATTCATTTCCATTTAGATACGTTTCCATTGTGCGACAGATACAAGCGGCACGTCAGAACGTCACACGTTAAAGCAGGAAACCACAGGACACTGGATATATCCGCGATGTTCCCTGTCTTTTCTATAAAAATATGAAAGCCTTGTGTATGTGTGTGTGTGTACTCGTACACCATATTCGAACACGTATAGTTGTAACCGATCGCGATACATTGCTTTGCCAATTAAAATCGCCAAAATTTCTCCTAGAACAACTGTCTTTCAGTGTTTGCAGAAACGCTCGATGGCGGATTAATCTACGCACGTCACTTTTGCCAACTGGGCAGTGGAATATCATTCCGTATTTATTCGAGCGTTATTTCAACGTCGCGGCACAGTTTTTTCCGCTCCATTCGCTGACATTCTCACAGTCGAATTTGCCGTTCCGCGCGCGTTTTTATGCGCGATTTCCTTCGACGAAATTGAGATCTCGAGCGCGGAGTTTTTGACTTTCACAGGGTAGGTAATTCTCTCTCGTCAAACGGAAACACGCGCGCGATGTTATGTGATCCGCAATTCCAGACTCGTAGGCAATTAATTTGGCAACAGTCTGTTTTAATTAACGGGCAGTCCGCCTTCAACTCTGCAATTGCGAATCGTATTTATCTTCGATATATGCTGCCGTAATGAAATAAATGACTCATCTACGGAGAACGGATATATTTCGCGAGCGTTCAACCGGAGAGAAATCAAGTCTACAAGCTGAAATAAAATAAAATAAAAATAATGCAAGAAATGTGCAGAGTATCCAGCATTTTTTTTTTGTAAATTGATTGAATATATTTTAGATCTTATCATCACTTTGTGTTCTTGTTTCTCTTCATAGTTTTAAATCCGCAACTAAAGAATCATTGAGCTATCGATTCACTCTGCATACAGATCGATAAGGCTGCATTTTAATTAAGAATACCTACATGGCCTCACTAATTGGATAAGCAATTGCGTTGACGAAATAATTATTATAGAATAACAATGCTATTCATTTTGAACAATCGAGTTCGTTAGCAAATCGGTAGCCGATTCACTAAAATATATAAAGCTCATTTGTTGTGTAATTATTAGCTATTCCCGTGATAAACAAGAGGAAGAAAACGTGAAGTACTTAGTTTTATATATATATGTATATATTTTTTTTGGGGGGAGGGAGGCGCTTGTCGGTATATCTCAGAGATACGTATTGCAGCCAAAACCGGTAAGAGTCAGCGAGCATTAAGTAACGCGAGCCGTGAAGAACGGCTTCTCTTGTATCAGCCTTGGGGCTTCCGATCAGTTTGTCGCACCGAGTACACTTAATGCTCTTCGCTGAGAACATGACAGTTTTTTAAGTTTATTTACGATGTGCCATTACGCAGAGCACTGTGTGATTTGTATCAAATTCTGTAAATTACTTTGATTTATGAAATTTGATCTAAAGAAATTCGCTCGAGTAGCTAAACTACATGTATAATCTACGCATTGCAGAGTTTAACGCATTATACGAGTAATTCCGTATAATTAATTAGTATATTAATGAGGTCCGCTTTGCAAATGATTAAACTTCATTCGCGCAACTCGCGTGTTGTATATTTGTGGTTTTGAGCGTAATTTCACGAGAATGCGACATATTTTACCAGTTTAATAATAGCGTCCACGTTTACCAGAAAGTATGCAACACGTATTTACTTATTGCGGGATAAAATTGGAGGCTGGACGAGAAAGCTGCGCGGAATTCGTTGCGCAGACTAATGCCTCACTTGCTCGTTTATGCTCTTC
>QVOB01017420.1:0-43060 GCA_014839585.1 Pseudomyrmex concolor | reverse complement strand
GAATATATACTTGAAAGAATTTTTTTGATAGTGAAGTTGTATAAATCGCGCGCGGCCTTTGTCTTATTTAAATGTTAATATTTCGAAAAAAACAACCACATTAAGAACTAAATTTATGTTTCAATTTTCCAAAGCTTGTCACAATTTGTCATTCAGATGAGTCATCTTAGAGCCTTGTAATCACATCGCTTTCAAACCCATGTGATTTACAAGATATTTCACAATATGTTTTATATAAAATTCAATTTTAAAAGAAAAAATATGTAATCTCCGGAATGAAAAAACACAATTTCAAAATCTTTTGTTGCTTTTACGAGAAATTCGCAAAGTTAGATTGATCCTTAAAAATTGTAGACGAGATTTACAAAACCATTCCTGCCGGGCCAATCAATACGTACTGATATGTGGCGCAATAACAACAGGATACATTTCCAAACGTCTATCGTCGAGACTGGAGTGCCAGTTATATCAGGTTGGTCATGTATATATTTGTGATATTTTTTAAATATCCTTTGACAAAAGTAAATACGCAAATATTAATGCAAAAGATTTATATTTTCACAGGTGCTTATATTGATCTCTTCGATGTTAAAACGGAAATGCCGCGAGTAAATCTATGTGCCGCACAAGAAAATATTCAGAGTGACGCTATATTTACGACTATTGGTGAACATGTGAAAGCGAATCCAGATGAAGCGAAGAAAGTTAATGCGATCTTCCTTTATAATATCACCATTAATAAAAAACCAGTAGCGGAGTGGAGTAAGTAGGTTTTGAAAGTTTCTTTAAACACCGCGTGTTTTCAAGAGTTAAAACACTTGTTTCTATCGGACATTACGATATTAAACGCAAAAAAAGACTGGTGCATAATTCTTGCATCTGCAATTATGTTTTCTTGGCAGCTCTCGATATGAAAAAGGGTGAAGTGTACAAAGGAAAGCCAAAGTCCGGGAAGCCGGACACGACGCTCACTATAGAAGATAAAGATATGATTGAAATTGTAAGTTGTATTTGTGCGAGAAGCAATTGCACCTTTGCTTTTATGAAGCACACGATTATCGCAACAATATTGTTTGCAGGCACTGGGAAAACTGAATCCGCAAGTGGCGTTCATACGTGGAAAGTTGAAAATAACCGGCAATATTATGGTCACGCAAAAGTTAGCAAGTCTCATGGAGGCAAATAGATCGAAGCTGTAATTATCGCCGGTGTTATTTTAGTTTTAAGCAGAATCTGAATATATATATATGTATATATATATATATATATATATATTATGGACGGGGTATACATGCAGTATATATACACATATACATGTACATTGAATATATACAATTATATATGCACACGTATAGGAATATATAAATATATGATACATATAGAAGGGAATAGTGTTTTATATGGAAAGAATTTTTATACAAAGTGAATTGTTTTACTTGGGAGAAAAGAGTTAAAGTTTCGTTATTTTATAAATATCTACATTGTGATACATTTGTAATAAAGTTGTTCATATATTTGGAAAATCACAAAAGGTTAGAAAAAGACAGATCACAACAGGTAAACATTGTATAACTGTTGTTAAAATAGATTTGTTCTGATTTTACCTCAATATATATTTAAAAATATACGTCCATCGCTTTATTTTTTAATTCCGCCAGAGTGAGAAAGATCAAATAACTATAACGTTTGTTTTTTAGATATTTATCTAAAAGATTTATATTAAATTATATATATATATATATATATATATAATTCAAAGCACATATTTACACGACGCCAGAGAACTCTGGTCTATACGCAAAGAAGACAGCGCGCATCAAGAATATTACGAATGGAATGTACAAGAAAGACATGGAAACACGATGTGAGAAGAATCTTTGGCATAACATCGATCTTATAGCCTAGGATTAGTCAAAGAAAAAAAAAACTAATTGTATATATGTCATAGTCAGTAGCTGACACTTCAGAGGATGCAGCAGAGCTTTCGCGACGACGGTTTCTTCAACACGGCTCTAATAGCTTCGACGAAAACGTCCTCGAGACCTTCCTGTTTTATCGCGGAACACTCAACGTATTTGACCGCCTTGATCTTCTTTCGCATTTTGTTGCAGTCTCGCGGACTGATAATATCCATGTTTTCTTGATTTCTGAGATCTGCCTTGGTGCCTAATAATAGAGAAATGTATTGAGACACAGAAGTTTTCTTCTTGCAAGTTTCTTCCATATACTCACCCACGAGTATAATCGGTACATTGGGACAGTGCGCTTTGATTTCTGGATGCCATTTGCTCGCCACGTTCTCGAAAGAGCTACGAGCGCTTATGGAAAAACATACTAAAAAACAATCGGTCTAGAAAAAAATATATATAATTAGATTACGCCAAGTTCTATATATTGGGAATATCGCAGCAATTTGTACGCCTACATTCGGATACGAGAGTGGTCTGAGACGCTCGTAATCTTCCTGACCAGCTGTATCCCACAACGTCATTTCGAATTGCTGTCCACCCACGAGTATGTTATCAACGTAGTTGTCAAACCTGCACATAACAACAATAATAACAACAATATTCAAATACAAAGTAGTATCTATAAAGAAACACATATAAAATCAATAGATTAATGTAAAAATTGCACGATAAAAATTCGTAGAACTTTTTTTGCTCGCGATATCAAGTCAGTGTGTGTACACATATCGACTTATATACGTCACACGACTGCAACAAATACCTGACAGTCTTACTCATAATGCCGCACGTTACGACGCCGTGCAATACTTACACAGTTGGTACATATTCCGTTGGAAATTCTTTCTTTGTATATGTGATGAGCATACATGTTTTTCCAACCATGCCGTCGCCAACGGTCGTGATCTTAATCGGCCTGTTTCGAGACACCATCTTTGTTTCTTCTACAAAGTACTTCTGCAAATATATGAGAAAATATTCGTATCTAGTAATATTTATGTAGATTTCATAGAGAGAGATTTTCTTTTTTTTTCAAACGTCTTTATCAAGTACAAAATTACTGAAAAATAAAACACACTTTCAGTCTGTTAAAGCTCCAAACTCTGTCTTCTCTTTGTCAACTATTTGAGAAGATGCGGTAGTTTTTTCTCATGTCAAGGGACGCGCGCGTCAAGTACATGTTCGGTGCGATATGACGAGACAGACGAGTGTCCTTTACAGGTAGAAAGACAGTTCCTTAAGCTGAAAGAAAACAATGAGCGCATCCGGCCGCTATATAGCGCCAAGGCTGTCACTGTCGTTCGCATATCAATGAATTCCGATGATAACTCTATTTTTATCATCACTTTTTTAACGATATTTTTGTGTGAAAACTTTAACAAAAAACACATATGTTTAATATACGTGTAGATTTTAACTTTTAGCTAAAAATAAGTAAGTGTCCTAATGACCGGACATTAAAAAGAAATGAGCAAAAAATGGTAATAAGTATATTAATCATAACAATTCTCAATATCTTAAGTATATTTGTCAAGATATTTGTGTGTGTGTGTGTGTGTCTTATTATTTTACATATAAAAATTTTAAATACTTCGTTAATTAAAATTTAATAAACGTCCGGTAATCAGGACATTCGTCTCATTCATGGAATTTTTATTCGCACAGTGTATATACATATACATATATATATATATACTGCTGTCGTTGACTTTCAATTTCGATAAAGCGACGTACGTGTGTATTTTATTCACCAGGATGTCAGGAACTTCGTTAAACGGAACTCGCTGGTGTTTCTTATCGAGCATACCATGGTCATTTATCAACGCGCCATCCGGTCCAGTCTGATGATCTGCCTGAATAGTAACGCCAAGAATTGATAATACACTGTGATAGTCATTATCGTGGTCCATTTAACGCATTTGTCCAAGATGTAATTTTACAACGTGACAGCTCTTATAATTTCTATCAAGAGAAGCAACACGCGATAGCGTCGAGTCCGTGCGCACTGAAATCCATTCGCGCTTATCTAAAATTTCTACGCGTATTTTGCGCAAGCGTTCTTTTTAATATAAATTTATACACATTTCGAATTTTTTAATTATTTGAAAGATAGCAGATGTTCCGAGGCAGCAAATTATAAAGTTTTAGAAAGATTGTGATCTCGCTGAGTAAGTATTGACTTAGTACCCCTGCAAATGACTCATTACGGGATGTGGCAATTGTTTAATTAAAACACACGTACGCGAGCCGGAGTCGCGTTTCCTAATTTGTGTTAAGACCCGCCCTTATGACATCGAGGTCAATATACTCTCGTGACAACTTAAGTTCGCGTGCCGCAACCACCGCGCGTAGGAGAAAATATATTCGTATCTGTTTGCAGTTTCTGCCGGTTTTCATTTTTCCACGAGTTCCTCTCATTTCATTTTTAATTCAGAAAAAAATAAATAGCATTAAACAATGAATCCATTTTCTTTCTTTTAATAAACGTTCTCAAAACTCATTGTTATGGCTATCAATCTTAACCCGGTAATTATACGAAAGCAAATCATTCTCCACGTCTGATGACGAACATAATATATTGTGAAAAAAAAAAAAACGATCCGTGATAACGGCGTGTGAAAGTTGATTATGATTATTATTTCTCGGCTCTTGTTTATTTTTCCTTAATGTTTCTCATCACGACACATGTGCCGAGCCTAAATAATGCGCGCGATCGATCGGCTGCGTAATGAACGTAACGAAGCGGTTTACATATGAACATCGATGCGTGTGCGCACGAGTTATCGCCAAGTTGCGGTGTCGAGGCGCGACAGAAAGTTAGAAAAAAAAAAATATTTTCTATATCTACGTGAAGGGATGTGAAATCCAATAAAATGACGCGCACAAGACTCGCACACCTGATGCGCCCGGGGTGCGGTAGAGTCCAACTATGTAAATTCCGATTTTTCACGACCTAGTGAAACAATTATCGACGGACATTGCCTCCATTTTTCTTTGTATATACAAAAACAAGTTGAATACTTCCAATAATGATCTGAATAAATATTGCTTGCGTGCAATGATCTTTTAGATACGTAACTTATCTCTTTACATTTGATTTACAGACGGAGATAGAAAATAGATTCGTCAACATCCTGAGTTCTTTTTTCCTCGGAGAAAAGATTTGGACGGAAGTGGGCGTAGATACGGGGTGTTTAATCGGCGAATTGCGTGATTGCCAAATGATTTGAGTTTTTTTTTTGACAGAGTCTAGGGCGCAGTATACGCGGTCACTTATCTCTGTTCGTCGTCCTGTTTTGCGCAAGATTCTGAAAAATTCAGTTAGAAAAGCTCACTACACGTTGCACAAAGGATTGTGACAAGCATTTACAGAATATGTCTCAAGATGAGACACTGAATAAAAAAAAAAAAAAACCAAGAATTGAATAAAGAATTAAAATACACATTTCTACGTAAGAAAATACAAAAAAAAAAACATTAATATAAAATAAGATAGAATAAATTTTTTCACATTGTACCATTTTTCCTCTTGTACTTAAATTAAACATTCGGAATGTAACGTTAAAAACTACATGTTAAACATATATTATATCAAATGATAAAGTTCGTTGAGAATCATCAAAAGTGATAAAGAGATAAGATACTTAAAAAGAACAGATTACATGCAAGAATCGGTTCAATCTAATCGCACATAATTACTGGAATTTGATGTACATATAAAGACCTTCGTTGTATTATGTTTCGTGATCAGTCGTTAACGTCACATCTAATTGCGTTAATGCACGCTGGTTGTTTATTAACGCAGGTAAAAGAAACAAGTTTCGAGATATGAATAATGGTAATGGTCACACCTTGGCGAAGAGAGCCGCGGGAAGTCACGCGCCTTTAATAAATATTTATAAACAAAAAGCCTGTGCTTAAAAACTATAATTAGACACATAGAAACATAAAAAAAAAAAAAACGTACAATAAGTTGCATCAATTGAAAATATTGTAAAATATTATAATTGCGTACTTCATCCTAGATTTTTTTATACTCCAAAAAAAAATTTATTCTTTATATTTCAACAATCTTTTTTTTTTAATGTTATATTTCCCCACACTCTTTTCTTATTATCATCACAATATATAAACACGTTTTCCCTTTTTTTACAATACGAGCGAGCAACAACAATGTGACAAAATATAAACTCACCGTGAAATGTTTCGTCATGCGTGAAGAGAACGCGCGTTAATCACTGACACGGTGATGAACATTTCGTATATTCGGAGAACGCTGCTACCGCGCTACGACCTCATGGTTCGTAATCGCGATACCGAGTGCGGCTCGGTAGAAGAAAAAATAACGGATGACGCGTGTCGCGCATACGCACGTCGTCACGATCGTTCCGAGACTGTCAAAGACATTGTTGCAGAAACGCGCATGTTTGCGAGTGTTGGCACAACACGCGGAGGAACGAAAAAAAATCAGCTGGCGTGGCGAGTGCGGATAGAGCCTGCAACAAATTGGTGCTATGATAAAAAGAAATTGATTGATTTTATACATTTTATAATATTATATTACATAAAGAATAATTATATATAATATGTAAAATTTGTATATATTTTACTCTATAAAATATACATACTAGTAAATAAATTTGTATACTAATTACACACATACTTTTTCTTGTTTTTATTTGTGTTTCTGCACGCAAACTCAACTGCTAATTAATGATCACGGTCTGAACAATTGACCAAGCGCGTTGATTCTGGGGCCTCGGGGTGCGAGATTCGCAATCTCGGGATCTTCCCGCACGGTTGAATTCCCGCCGGTTTCGTGTGATCGTTCTGCTCAACCGGTGATAAATAATTCGTCGACCAGACGGTCCCGATTCGAGCGGAAAATTCCCGATACACGGGAGCTAAATAAAAGACATCAACTTCTCACACAAGTGAAAAATATCTAAAACAACATTTAGAAGATTGACAAAACAGTGGACAATTAACAAAATGTTTTTTACCTGGTGATAGCTACTTTATGTTCTCTTGATTGTGCGCTACGCATTGTGCGTTTGCTCGCAACAATGCGGCGCAACGCCAACAGTATTAATACCTCGACAACTGACAGATGCGACTTTGTGTGTAAAGTCGCGTGAGGTCAACTCTATGGGCCAACTTCACACAGATCCACTTCGATTGATTGCAGCGCGCGCGCGCAACTATCGATATCTTCTCGAGGCGCGATTCTTGCGCGATCACTTTGTTAGGATTTTCATCATTCGACCTGAACCTTTTGCTAGTCGCGCACTTTTCTCTCCGACTATTTGAAAATAGCAATTCCAAGAGCGTTTGATAGAGTAACGTACAAATATTCTTTTTCTATAAATTTACTTTTGAATAAACAGAGACGCGAGAATGGAGAAAGCCGCGAGCAGCGAAACAGAGGCGCGTTCTGTTCGGAATGAGATCGACGTCAGCTCGGAATCGACGCAGATCAATTCTCTCATCAAACAGGTGAGGATTTTTCTCAAGCAATTGAGAAAAACACAGCGACATATCTCGCATTTTTTTTATTCCAGTACGTAACGCTGAAACAGTCGCTCGAGAGGTCCAACAGGAAGGTGCGACACTGGGAAAACGAAACGTCCAGGCTGCTCAACAGCAATCGCAACATCGAGATTAAACTTGACAAGCTGATGCAAAACGTGTCCGACACGAACGCGAGCATATCGGCGAACGTGAGAGATCAGAGCGCTAAAAAACAAGAGCTGAAGAACTTCCAAAGCGCGCGAGCTGAACTGTCTGATAAACAGTGGTAAAATGTTTTTGTTAGAGAACACACAGAGTCTAAATTACATTGCTCGTCTTTTCTTCCACTGCTGTTGACGGACGTTTGCGATGCAAAACTAATTGTCATGAATGCTTGCTTATTGTTTCTAGGAACAACAGCTTGACGGAAATAGGAAATTACGCAAATGATTTTTCTCATTGGATAACAGAATACGTAGGATTTTTTTTTTTTTTCTAAAATGTCGCACATGCTTTACATGTTACATTATTATTACAACATTGTTGTATTATAATTTTATCTATTTGTAAAAGCATAAAACTCATCACATTGTCTTGATTTCTATCCAAAGTCCAGGGACGTTTTGACGAGGGACATCGAGAGTCATAATGAAGAATGCAAAAGAGTCAGCAAAGAACTCGAACTTTTGAAAGACGAGTTGAACGATATGAGAAACGAGGTCGACGCGGATCGCATTCAAGCTAATGTAGACATTGGCGATTTACCGAACATCAATAATATAATATCCACCGTCAAGTGAGTAACTGAATTCAATCGTTCGAATAAACTAATTTAAAACAAATGAAATAATTTAAATGCTTTCAGAATAGTCAATAACAATCTAATGCACTCTATTAGACTGGCGGAGGATATGCTAAACAAGATAGACAACAAGATAAAGCAGAGCAACGCCGCAATTAACGAATATAAAGAAAAGGAGAAGACTAACATGTTTTAAAAAAAACATATATTTTTTATTCTTTTTTTAAATAAGAGATTTAAAAGAAATCAAAAATACAATCTAAAATTAGTTAGTTTTTATAGTATGTATATAATATTAGTGAATAATTGTTATATTTACACTTTCCCCTTAAAGAAATTTATTGCTGGTGCGGTTTCAAAATAATATTTATTTTTTGAGCAAAACATTTTGTAAAAAAAACACTGTTCAATAATGATTTTATTAACAAGTTTAAGGTCAGTGATAAATTTCTCTATAAGGGTTATGTAATTATTTACGTATTTTATGTTGTAACAATTAATGTAAACAATTCATACTCGTTAATTTATTTTTTTAATACACATTATGTTAATAAACAGTAAGTTAAACGTCACGTTTGTCTATTCTCGCCGATTTTTATTTTAAATTTCGAAACACTACACGAACGCCCCCCAAACGAACTGAATGCAAAAGCGCCAACGGCAGATCGCAGGCTGCGGCTGCGGTGGCACTCACAAGAGGTACAATTGTAATGTGTGTTGTAAATGATTGTAAAGTGGACATACACAAGTTGGAGCACAGGCTGGAACACTCAAAAGCCGGTTGTACATTCTGGAAAAATAGGCAGTTGAACTGAATCCTCAACATCTGATATGGAACTCACCGACGACAATTTGTTAACACTGAGTGAATATCTGAAACAAACCTTAAGTGTAGATGTAAATATCAGACGTCCAGGTTAGTAACTAACCTTTACACACTCGTGTCTTTTAACAATATAACGTTCTAATAAACATTGCACATTATTTATTCGTATCTTTTCTAATTCCATGTTCTTCAGCCGAGAAATTTTTGGAATCAGTGGAAGTCAATCAAAATTATCCCCAGTTGTTACTTCATTTGGTGGAAAACGCAGAAATTCCCATAACAGTGAGGATTTCTGGTGCGATTGCCTTCAAAAATTATGTTAAACGTAATTGGAAAGTGGTCAGTTTTATATATATGTACTTGTAGAAAATGCACTTGTGTACTTGCATAAAACAATACATTGTTTGATATTTCAGGAAGAAGATGCGGTGGATCGTATACACGCTGAGGACAGAATCGCTATCAAAAAGTCGATCATCAATTTAATGTTACACTCGCCGGATTCTATACAGAAACAATTGTCAGACGCTGTATCTATCATTGGAAAGTACGACTTTCCAGACAAGTGGCCTGAATTGATAGATCAGATGGTAGAGAAATTTAACACCGGCGATTTTCATGTAATCAATGGAGTTCTGCACACGGCACATTCCTTATTCAGGAAATACAGATATGAGTACAAAAGTGACACTTTGTGGAGAGAAATAAAATTTGTATTGGACAAGTTTGCCAAGCCTATGACTGATTTGTTCTTAGTAAGTATTTTTGCTGTGTCAAAGATACATCATTTTTTGAAAAGCTATTAACTGCACGCATCAAATATTTTTCAGGCTACAATGAATTTAACACAAGTACATGCTAACAACGTGGAAGCTTTGAAAGTTATATACAGTTCATTGTGTATCTTATGTAAGGTGTTTTATTCTCTTAATTTTCAAGTGAGTATATTTTGTATTTACTGCAACACCAACGTGAGAGAAACTTCTTGCTAAGAGTCAGATTGCTTTTACAGGATCTTCCAGAGTTTTTTGAAGATAACATGGAAGTGTGGATGAGAAATTTTTATACTTTGTTAACTGTTAATGTTCCCTCGTTGCAAACTACGGTAATATATTTATTCTCTGAAATTACAATTAGTATACTTTCAAATATGCATAATAGAAGTATTATTTGATTAATATTTGTTTAAAGGGCGAGGAAGAAGCAGGTGTAATAGAACAGTTAAAGTCGCAAGTTTGCGACAACGTCGGCCTGTACGCTCAAAAGTACGACACCGAGTTCCAATTGTATTTACCTGAATTTGTTACAGCAATTTGGAATTTACTCACAACCACAGGTCAACAACCTAAATACGATTCTGTAAGTAAGCCACGATTCTCCTCAATAAAATTGAGGAATTAAATACTAAAACATTTATACATTGCAGCTAGTGTCAAATTCGCTGCAATTTTTGGCCGCGGTAGCTAATAGGGCACAATACAGATATCTATTTGAGGATCAAACAACTCTCAGCAGTATCTGCGAAAAAGTTATTATTCCTAATATGGAATTCAGAGGTAACTAACGTTGAGCTTGCTGCGAAATATTGAATTCACGATAGCGTTCAAAAGTGTTGTTACATAAATTCTTAAACCATCTTGACAGAATCAGACAGCGAGCTGTTTGAAGATAATCCCGAGGAATATATCAGAAGGGACATTGAAGGTTCGGACGTGGACACTAGAAGACGTGCCGCGTGTGACTTGGTCAGGGTGCTGTCTAAATACTTTGAAGCGAAAATTATGGAAATCTTTGGAGCTTATATACAGGTGTTTTATATATTGATACAACATATACATAAAAACTAATATTAAATTTTATTTTTAACTTGCCGCGCAAGCATATATATATGCAATATTTACACTTTTTTTTAAAGGTCATGTTGCAAAACTACGCGGAGAAGCCGGCGGAAAACTGGCGTAGCAAAGACGCCGCTATTTATCTCATTACCAGTAGCGCGAGTAAAGGACAGACGCAGAAACACGGAGTCACGCAGAGCAGCGATCTCGTCTCGTTGCCGCAATTCGCTAAACAACACATCGAACCCGAACTATTAAAGCCGAATGGTATATCAAACGCACTTTTTTTTTTAAATTTATTATCATCTAAATTGCAATTATTTTCTGAACTATTTTACGATAAATTTCAGTAAACGAGTTTCCGGTACTTAAAGCGGATGGAATAAAATTCATAATGACATTCAGATCAATATTACCGTGTGATATGGTGGTAGGAAGTTTGCCGCAATTAATAAGACATCTCGGTGCGAGCAGCATCGTCGTGCACACTTACGCCGCTTGCGCAATCGAAAAGATATTGGCGATGAGAGCGACTGATAATTCGCCTATGTAAGAAATAAAATTTATATATCCGTAATGTCTCGCAACACTGTTAATCGTATACGTGAAAGTTTTTTATACGGAAAAATGATTGCAGAGTCAAAGGAGTCGATCTGTCGCCGCTGGCAGCGGATCTGTTGAAGGGACTCTTCGCCTGCATGAACATATCGGGTTCCGAGGAAAACGAATATGTCATGAAGGCTGTAATGAGGAGTTTCGGTACTCTGCAGGAAGCTGTGGTGCCATTTTTAGCCGATCTGCTTCCGAAGCTGACCGAAAAGCTCACGATCGTCTCCAAGAATCCAAGCCGGCCGAATTTCAATCATTATCTATTCGAGACACTGAGCGTATCGATTAAAATTGTGTGCAAAACCAATCCCGAGGCTGTGTCGTCCTTCGAGCAGGCGCTGTTTCCCATCTTTCAAGAAATTTTGCAACAAGACATACCAGGTAAACTATTTGCTTTACAAATCGCGCGCATAAAATCTTTGCATATGTATGTTCATTTTTGTTTCTAGAGTTTATTCCTTATGTGTTCCAAATTTTGGCATTGCTTTTGGAGCTGCGGCCCAACCAAAATGTACCGGAATCGTACATGGCTTTGTTCCCGTGCCTGTTGTCGCCCGTGTTGTTCGAACGTCACGCCAACATTCACCCTTTAAATCGATTGTTGCGAGCGTATATCAGTCACGGTTCCCATCAGATTATAGCGCAGGATAAGACGAGCGCGTTATTAGGAATATTCCAGAAATTAATCGCGTCAAGAGCGAACGATCACGAAGGATTTTTGCTGCTGCAAAGCATCATTGAATACTTTCCACCGTACAGCTTTTTTCTAATAAATATTTCCTTTATGTCATCACAGCTGGATTTTCATTGTCGTAACGTTGACTTTGATCTTTGCAGGAACGTTTTGGAACCGTACATAGAACAAATTTTCATACTGTGTTTCCGAAGACTCTCATCAACGTCGAAAACGACAAAATTTGTAAAAGGTCTAATAGTGTTTTTCGCGTATTATATTATCAGATACGGATCGTCGAGCTTCGTCACTACTGTCGACCGAATACAGCCGCAGTAAGTTTCAAGCGTGACCTTTTCTCTCTTTTTATTCCCGGCATATTTAAGGTGCAAGAAATAAACACATCTGTTCTAAAATTAGGTTGTTCGGAATGGTGGTGGAGCGCGTGTTTCTTACCGATCTACAAAAGATAGCGGGTGAGGTGGAACGCAAAGTTGTGGCTGTTGGAATCTCAAACTTGCTGATCGATTGCCCGGCGATGCTCGAACCTCCGTACAACGCGTTCTATCCTCGTCTGTTAGCTACATTGGTAGAATTCTTCGAGCTTCCGCAAGACGAAAGCTTGTTGCCAGCAGACGAGCTCCCTGAGAACGACGAGCAGGTTGGGTACCAAGTAGGCTACAGTCAGCTCGCCTATGCGAGGAATCCTCGGAAAGATCCCTTGCAAAGTACGTTGGAATCTCTATTTTTGTAAACATTTTTATCTTGAAGAAACATGTAAAATATCTGTGTAAATTAGTAGAATTTATATAAGCTGATAGTTCAGTGTTGCATTTTTGTAAAATTGTGTATATGTGCATTGACAGATATTGGTGATATACGTTTACACTTGGCGCAAGGTCTCGGGAAATTATCGCCGGGACAGTTGCCGGGATTGCTGGGCCAGATACCCGAACCAAATGCAAACCACCTGAGAAATTACCTTCAAACTGCTGGTATTACGGTTGCATAATATAAACTAAATGTCCGGCACAGATTGAAGCTTCACTTGATAGCTCGAAAAATGAACAATATCGAACTTAATAAACTGTAATTAAAAGCTAATTTTTTATACACACGTAATTGTACAATTAATGAGACTACCGGTTCATTATGAAGTGAGATAACTGTGTAAGTAATAAATTACGTTTATTTTAATTGTAGCGAAACACATTTTTATATAGCAACAATAAAAAATGAAGAAATATATTCCATTTTAAATAAGTTAAATGTAATAGTCATATCTTTTAGATGCAAAATTTAAAACAAGTTTGACTTTATTACTGAGACAGTTATCTTATTGCAACGTTGATTAAATATCCACAAAAAATCCACGTGTCATTTTAAATTTAAAAACCAAACTTTTTTTTTGTTTTGTCCAAAGTGTGAATCGAGAAGCACTTCACCGTTTATTAAATTCGAAACTCCTCTTTAGTTTATAATGAAGTAGGAAATAAGTAGCGAAGAAATAATATTTTGTAAACCATGTAATAATTTGAAAACTAAAACTTTTTCTAAACAAGTTTTTAAACAATTTAAATATGTATATTAAAAAAAAACAAAAACAATACCATTCGCATTAGCTTGTCTTTTATTAAAACCTTGAAGAAAAAAGAGACATTAAGATATATTTACGGAAGAGTTTTTTTCTTATCACGCATACATTTCTTATTCCTATGTATTAAAATTTTTCTTTTTCTATTTTATTTCTCTTCTAACATATTGCAATACGATATACAGAACTGTAAAAAGATAAAACTTTCGATACAACTAGATATGTCTATCTTATAGAAGAGATATATTCAAAAGGAATAATAAAGTTTGCATAAATATTTGCTAACATACAATAATTCTTCGACTTCGACGATACAACTTCCTATAAATAAAAAAAAATGATCCCTTATAAAAAAAGGATGATTTCTTTTTTTATTTGATGCGTATCAAGATTTTCTTAAAACAATATATAAATAACAACAAAAAGTCAAAAGGATATAATCGGCAAGAGAAGATACTTGTGTGTTTGTATGTTGTGTGTAAATACACCCAAGAATTTGTAAAAGATAACTGCATGTTACGTTTTGCTTGTGAAATTCAACAAGTATTCTGCATATGTTTTTTACGATCTCTATAAAAAAATAATCTTTGCCTCACACCTTTCTGTGGATTGGTAGCCGATCGGTATCATATTATCAATCGACACGAAGCTGCGCGAAGCGTAGATTTTTTTTACGTTTAACGATATCATTATGTTATAAATGATTTTACGTTCAACGGTATCACATTTGCGACAGTAAGACAATTGGCATCTTGTAAATGTGCTTGACAACACGGCAACACATATGTAGAGTATTTGACACTTTCTTTTCTCATATACTAGTATATAAACCTACGAGAAGTATAATGCACTCGTCCTTTGGTAATCGACTGTATGGCGTATGTGTAAACCCTCCGATCTTGGTTCATTCGCCTTTAAAGATCCAGAGCGGAATGATCCATTAAATTCTTCAGCAAACTATTGGACATCCTAGAAGAAAACGCAGAGAATGCGTGTGTGTATGTAAAACTGTTTTACCTATCATCCTTATAGTCTAATATGTAGAGCGCATTGTTTTCATGCAATAAAAGTAACGTACTTTTTCACCATGTGATCGTAGATGTAAGATGGAATTATCGTCACCGTGATAACATTTCCGCCGTTTTCGATCTCGGTCGTGATATCCTTATCTTTCATGCCAACTACGTTCTAAACAATATTATTACACCGTCTAATAAGTATACAATTGCGCGCCATTAAAATTACGTTATTTATTTCATCAAGTTAAACACAGAAAACGACGTACCTTTCCGTTAATCTCGAGTAGTTGATGATCAGTCAGAAGTCCGTTCCGCGCGGCCGAAGAATCCTTTACTAAGGCGATTATCTTGCCGTTCTTAAACTGAAATCCGACGTAGCCCGTGCTATCTTTGTGCATTGTCACAGTGCGTTCGAACGGTCTGCAACGCGTACATCATTACATTAACGAGAAGAGTAATGATAATGACGATGTTAGAGTGAACAAAACATTTTTCAATAAATAAAAGATAAATGACAGCGATCTGACCTGTCGCGTACGACTACTTTGATATTATTGTTATCCGCGTTACGGAAGAGCTTGTGCACTTGATCCATTGAGTATCCGGCAACACATTCGTCATTGACACTCAAGATCTGATCGCCAAATCGCAGACCAACCATCGACGCCGGAGAATTGCGACTTACAAGACACACGAAAATCCCGTTGTTGATCGCGTGCACTCTAACGCCTACCTTTCCATCCGCATCCTTGCACAGTATCAACTACAGAGAAAAAACTATGTAGGAAGCTGTAATTTCTTTGCTCAAAGTAAACGCGAGCACGTTATACGCGTAATTACAAAATAATTTCAACGCGTTTGACAAACAAAAGTAGAAAAACTATATAACAGGAAAATATGATGACTCCGTCTACTGAATATTTACTTCTCTAACGCCATTTGTCACGTGCGCTTTTTGCAAAGCCAGTGATTGTCCCGATAAGGGAGCAATCATCCCCGCTAATGAACTACCTGTTCCATTTGATGAAGCGATCGCCACCTAAAACCAATCACAATATTCTATTTTCTTGTAAATAAAAATATAAAAACCAAACTCATTTGATGTTTTTTTATAACTGTGAGAAATAATAGCAATTGGTTCAAAATCTATTCTGTGTAAGTTTACATTATTTGCATTTTGACGAGTGGCAACAGCATATTCGGGCATATTTTGTGCAATTGTCTCTTCATTTAGCTCAAGTCCCATATAGTCACTCAGAGAAGGATACAACGGGGCACTGGGTGCAGTGGGACTGTCATAAGCAGGCGCCGAGGGAATTGCAGGTTCAGCAGATAATGGTGGAACAGCATAATGTGACTCTGCTTGTATTTGAGCCTGTAATATTATTATTTAATAAAAAATCTACTATTTGAAACAAAAAGGGATACTTTTTTATCTAATTTACCTTCATTAATTGGTCCACTTTTAAATCTTCCAGTGTAGGATAAAGAGACATGGTGAAGAGCCTTTCTTTATAAGTACTATCCTAATAATATATAAAAATGTTTTATAGAGTTTATAAGTTTGCATAATAAAAAAATATAAAATTTAGTTATATAAATCAAATACTTCATGTAATCTAATCTAATCTAAAAGAATATCATATTTGCTTATTGTGAAAACAATAAGAACATATTGTTTAATACAAATAGTTGTTTATATATTTTAAATAAACTGCTTACATTTCAATAATTTTAAAAATGTTTAAATAGTATTATTAGATATATTTTTTTAAATCTAGTGTATTAACTTTCTTTCTGCAATATATATATATATATATATATCTATTTTCTTTCTGGAAAAATGATATGTAATAAAATATCACGGGTGATTCATCTGATATGCAAAGAGATTGTATTGTGAAATCTCAAATGATTCATCTTAAGTCTCATAGGAATTGTGTTGAAGTTTTTTTATATTTCTTTTAAACTTATCTTTACTTTCTTCTACACGCGTATGGTAACGTATATCTTACACATGTATTTTACAGAAATAATTAAATTAATTCATAAATATGTAAGATAATTGCAAGTTTTCTTACTTTTTCTTCTTACATGTGTAAAAAAAAAGTTAATATATCCTTTTATAATATTAATATTAAACATTTATCGCACATGCCAAATGCACGATGCGATTATTATTAATTGCCCCAATTAACAATAATAGACACGATGTTGTGTGTTCATCGCTTAGACTGATAACACAATGGACGATTACATACTAATACAACGATGAAAAATATATACCGTACATGTGATCATTACATGACTTACCAACAAATTCGATAAAAGTATCAACGCGGTCAGTCACTGCTACAACACTACTATATGTTATTTAGGCAATTATAATCGCACACGTTCGTTCTTGTTGAAGCACAATTTGCCCGGACCTGTCAACAAACGATACTCGATACTCTCTAGAATCGATCAGAGTCAAATTCAAGTTGAGTGTCCAACTTGTGTTAGAAGTGTCATAGAATGGCAGTCTCCAGTCTTATCGACAAGGTCGTTGAAACAAGCGCCTCTAGTAGATATGACATACACATCACATGGCCTATATGCGTGTTTCTATAAAAATTCAACTTTTAAAATATTTGACAGACTTCTTGTCATTCGCGTACTCGAGATATTTGTATGTATATCAAGTTTCAGTATTTTCTTATGAGATTAAAAGATTATTTGATATAAACTTCAAAAAAGTAACAACGATGGCATCAAATAAGGTTATTAAGAATACATATATACATGACTTAATATGTACACTACATTATTGTAAAATTGTTATATATATGTATAATGCACATTTATTTTTAATCACTAACTGATCAGTTACATACGTCTTATTATATTGATTTTAGAAGAACAAACGAACACACTTAAGTATTGCAGAACGTGTTACAATATTAAATCGGTTAGACAATGGAGAAAAAGCTGCCAATTTAGCAAAGGAATATAAAATAACTCAAGCGGCAATATCACTAATAAAGAAAGCCAAAAAACTTATACTACGACAACATTCTATACTTTTAGAGAGCCAAGGAAGTACAGCCAAGAAAAGGTTTACAGTTGAGGATAATCGTCTTGAAAAATCTCTATATAAGTGGTTTATTGAAAAAACAAATATGGGTGATACAGTAACAGGACCAATGTTGCAAAAGAAAGCAGTGGAATTGAACGCTGAATTAAATGGTTTCAGCACTTTCAAAGGTTCTCCAGGTTTTGTGAATAAATTCAAAAAAAGACACAACATTAAGTGTTTGACTACTCATCCTGCTGATAAAAAAGCAAGTGATCAATTTTGTCAAGATCTTGCAAACTATATCAATGAAACTAAAACCTTTGGACAAAATTTATAATGCTGATAAAACTGACCTCTTTTGGAGAATGTTACCAAGTAAATTACCAATTACCAATGACGAAAAACAGCCTTTTGAAAAAAAACTCTACAAAGACAGAGTTGCTTTAATGATGTGTACAAATGCTACAGGGAGTCACAAGCTTCCAATTTTAGTTATAGGAAAAAACAATCAATCACATTGCTTTAACAATATACAGTTACCTGTTTTCTACGAACAACAGCAAAATGCCACACTGGACAGTAAATTAATGTTAAAATGGTATAAAGACATTTTTCTGCCAGAAATAGAGCAACATCACGGATCAAATGATCAGCAATGCCTTCTTTTGCTTGAAAACGCTCCTTGTCAGTTATCAGTAGAACAATTCAACACAATTAGTCAACGATGCAGAGTAATGTTTCTACCTCCTAACGTAAAATCGCTTGTACAGCCAGTAAATCAGGGAATAATTGCAAAATGTAAGCAAATTTATAAAAGCGATTTTCTTCGAATAATGTTTACAGAAAATACTTTCGAAGGTGTAAAAAGAGTTTCAAAATCATTCGATTTGCTTCGTTGTTGCTATTTAATAAGTAAAGCTTGGGATTCGATAACAGATAATTTTATAAGAGAAGCATGGAAGAACATTGTCCCAGAACATGCACATTCAGAGCCACAATGTGTCAAAGATCACAAAGATTCGCAAATTGAAAATACATTAACGTATGGTAATAATGAATTTACATCTAAAGAGATCATTGCGTGGTTGCATAATGATGATGACGAACTTGAAAGGGCAGTATTGAATATTCAAGAAGCATCTTCTCTGGAAAACAATAAAGGAACTGTGGAAATAGAAAATACAGAAAATGAAACGGAACACAATGATTATCTAAATAAGCATGAAATTACGGCGAGAGATGCTGTTCTTGCTATAAATACAATAATAGATTATGTAAATCAGACTGAGGATTCTTCCAAGAACTGTGATTGTTTATTTAAACTCTGGCTACGAGCAATCAAAGAGCTTCAAAATACTTGAAACAACTCAGATAGCAAAATGAGAGCAATATGTTACTAGATCGATCTAGTAACTGGAATTCGCAACGGATTGTTTTAACTTAAACTACGTGCAAGCAGAGCTGCACAGTAAAAGCGCATCACAGATGAAAAGCAATTTGTCGAAATGTATAAAAATTTTTTTTTTTCAATTTTTTATACGCAAACAATTTATTACTTATACATGTATATTTAAATACATTTATACAATATACGTTTATTTCTGTGGAGCCATTAATTTTATTCAATTTTGGAAAAATAATTCTTTGTTTAATTAAATATTTTTAAGTAAAAAACTTACCGAAACTACTGTCTTAAAAAAATACTGACTTTTACGTTGAAGATTGGCACAGTAACTTTCTTGCTTCTAAATCCTCCCACGTTGGATGAGTAGCATATGTGTACAATCGTTCCATATTGGTAGCATACAAGGTATGATTACTTACGAGATTTTTATAAATCTGTAAAAGATCAAGCGATTAAAAAACATGTACGTATGTTACGAGAAGTAAATTGTTCAATTGCTACCTTTAACGTGTATTGCAAGTCTGCTATGTTCACTGGCTTCAAAAGAGGACGCAGTATTTGTGTAGAACAAGCATATGAAAAAGCAGTGGCTTGTTCAGCTTCTTCAACAGTCGGTTTTGCCACTGGGATTTGACCGTAATGTTCCATGATTTCTGTTGGTCTGTTAACATTTTGAGATACTAAAAATTATTGTTTTTGTATGCAACTACCGCAACTAGAAAACAACATAACATTAGCTTACCCATAATTGAATGAATTTATGTACATAGAATGTCTCTTCCATGAACTGGGTACTGGTTCGCCTATATTATAAATAAAGGAATTGTCGCGAATGGCGTATCCTTTTCTCCGTGTAAAAACAGCAGTGAGTATGTTTTTCAAAAACATTTGCGTGGCAACTATGACGATGTGCGCGGTGCTTTCTTCAGCATCGTCCAAGCCGTGTTCCCACGCTGCAAGCATCAGTCGAGCTAGAACAAAAGGCCGATCTGGTAACAAGAGTTCTTGGGCGCTGGAGCGATTGGCACCGGTAGGCTCTTCTCTGGCGAGTGCTGTAGTTTGATCCAACACTTCCACGTACATATCTGCCGGCTATTACGAAACAAAAGAACGTAAATAAATGTTATTTACATTCTATTATCGCAGTGTCACAATGCATATGTTCGCACTGACCTCAAAGTTTGATTTGTCAGTCTTGTATTTGCGTTTCAGTCCCGTAAGTTTCTTCTCTTTTGAACTTCTGTCTCTATCTCTATCTATTTTAGGAATTGGTGTAGCGACGGCTAGTCCGCGAACTTTATTGAAGATGCACAGCAGAAATTCGTTGTGCAAACGAACCTGATCGTCTGTCATAAGACTGCGCGCCTCGGAGTCAAATTCTTCCTTCGAAGTCTGAAACAACACAGTGTTTTCAAGTAATATATAATAAAATTATTTATGTTCGTAGTATAAAAGAATTTAATAAAAATTTTGACATACGCACCTTCATTTGGAACCACAATTTCATTTTCTCAAAATACACCTTTGCATTGTCACCGAGCGACGCCACAAGACTGTTTTTAGCTAAATTTAATTCCTTTGAAGTAGTCATTTTCGTGATCTCACTTTTGTTCAAATATCAAAAAATTGTTTAGGCCCTCAACCTCATCTATTCGAGATACAATTACGTCGCGCCGTTTTATCGCACAAAACCAAGGAACCTGACGGCAGCTGACGGGAAAAAGTTATGTTCTGGCCTGGGAATCCTGCAATTATCGATAGCAGCACATCGATAGTCTGCAAGTAGGTCTCGCACGCAACTTCAGGATGTTCGTGTGTTACGACCATAAAATCTGCGAATTCCAAATAGAAAGATAATTACAAATAGAATTCGGATATTTCTTTTCTTTGAGTAGAAAAATAACGCAAGTCACACAAAATATCTAATGGATCTTTTGTCTAATAAGATGAAGGCATATGCGAGATAGCCTGTACACACACGCTTAGTCCTGACTTGTCAATAATAGCGACGTTCGATTGCAGCTGCTGCTCGTAGCCGGTTGTCACTTGACACAATCGCTCGCACTTGCCTCGATATGCATTCTACAAGAATTATTTGAACAGTGAAAAGTTCTCTCTCTGCACGTGTGCAGAGAAAGTTAAATTTTAATTCTCACGGTAAGTGCAAAATAATAGATCATGCATAATGAGTCTGAAAGAAAACGAAACATATTTAGAAAATTAATGACTAATTTAATAGTGAAGAAAATTTTGACATTTTTTAATAATAAATATAAACCGTTTGTTTTCTCGCAAACAGATGATATCAACGAGATACGTATCGTTCCTGTCGGGAATAGTGATAGCTTCCCTAACATGGGCGTTCAGTTTGTATCTTTACTCGAAACTGTCGTCGAACATCATCACTGCCGATCCCACCACGATGTTGGCGCCCGGTGCTTCCGTGCGAGGAGAAAACAATTACCGAGACATGATGCTGCGCGACAACGTTGTCATTCCGCGCAATGAGAAACAAGCCCTGATCGCCAAGAACGTCTACAACTTGAACGATGACCGCAAGAACAATCTGCAGCACTTGCAACCAGTCCCGGTGAAACCTGCTGTTACTTTGGATCAAGGTAATAACCGTGATATCGCAAACCAACGTTAAGTGCCGCAGCGCAATCAGAAACATTAACTGAGCAACATTTTAGATTTAAACGAATTGGGAATGGTAAGAAACTTGGAAGATCAACAGAAAAAGGACAGCGGATACAAGGATTATGCCTTCAACGTCTTGATATCTGACAATCTTGGCGTGCGAAGAAACATACCCGACACAAGGCACAAACTGTGTCGAGGACAAAAGTATCCCGCCAATCTGCCGAACGCCAGCATAGTCATTTGCTTTTACAACGAGCATTACATGACGTTGCTGCGATCCTTGCATTCCATAATCGACAAGACGCCGGCTAGGCTCTTGCACGAGATTATCTTGGTGAACGATTACAGCGACAGCGACACGTTGCACGAGAAGATAAGAGAATACATCAAGAACACTTTTGACGCCAGAGTTCGATTGTTCAAGACCGAGAGAAGGGAGGGTTTGATCAGAGCGAGGGTGTTCGGCGCGAGAAAAGCGACCGGCAGTGTTCTGGTCTTTCTTGACAGTCATGTAGAAGTGAACGAGATGTGGCTGGAACCGCTTCTTTCGAGGATCGCTCATTCAAAAACTATTGTGCCCATGCCAGTGATCGACATTATAAACGCAGACACGTTTCAGTATACCGGCAGCCCGTTGGTGAGAGGCGGCTTTAACTGGGGTCTTCATTTCAAATGGGACAATCTGCCAGTTGGAACGTTAAAACACGAAGACGATTTTGTAAAGCCTATAAAGTAAGATAAGATATTGTCACGTTGTTAAAGTAAGATATTGTCACGTTCTTTGCCTGATTTTTTTTTATGAATGAAATGTTTTTCTTAACTATGTTTTTTTCCACAAATAACAGATCGCCAACAATGGCCGGGGGATTGTTTGCTATTGACGCAGAATATTTTAGAACACTGGGAGAATACGACACTGGTATGGACGTTTGGGGCGGAGAAAATCTGGAAATATCATTTCGAGTGAGATTTTTCAACAGTTTATTCTTTTCCTTAAAATATCTCTGTGTGTTGCAACGTATAGTGCTTCTGTTTGTTTTTAGATATGGATGTGTGGAGGAAGTATCGAGTTGATTCCTTGTTCGCGAGTTGGTCACGTATTCAGAAGACGGCGACCGTACGGCGCGGATGATCCGGACGACACCATGCTCAAGAATTCGTTGCGAGTCGCGCACGTGTGGATGGACGAGTACAAAGATTACTTTCTGAAGAGCGCGAAGACGATAAATTACGGCGATGTTTCGGAGCGACTGGCTCTGCGTCAGAGATTAAAGTGCAAGTCCTTTCATTGGTATTTAACAGTAGTTTATCCCGAATTGGCTTTGCCGGATGACACGGAAAGACGATTGAAAGACAAGTGGTCGAAGCTCGAGCAGAGACCGATGCAACCCTGGCACTCGAGGAAGAGAAACTATACCGATCAGTTTCAAATAAGACTCTCGAATTCCGCGCTCTGTGTCCAGAGCGAAAAGGACATCAAGACCAAAGGCTCGAAACTTATTCTGATGCCATGTTTGAGAATTAAATCACAAGTAAATGTTGCATCATCAAAAGTTTTATCTCAAAAGTACATTGTTCGTTAGAAGACGAAGAAACTTTTGTCATGTTTTTTTTTTTGTGTGTTTTTGTAGATGTGGTACGAAACCGACAAGAGTGAATTATTACTTGGACAAATGCTGTGCATGGAAGGCGCCGAAAAAGTACCGAAGCTTGGCAAGTGTCATGAGATGGGCGGTAATCAAGAATGGCGTCACAAGCGTGTTGTAAGACACTTTTTTCCTACTTTTTGTTTGTTTCTAGATTATTATTTTGTTGTCGATGCAAATACTTTGTTTTTTTTGTAGAACGGCACACCAATCTATAATATGGCAACAGGAACCTGTTTAGGAGCAATGAATAATGCAAAGAATGCTCAAGTCATCTTGGATTTATGCACAAAATCGAATACCTCGCTGATATCTTGGGATCTTGTCCGATCAAAATATCCGTCTAAAAATATCAGATGACGTAGAAAGAAAGGTCGTAAGAATAGGAAAAAAAATTATGAAGACTGGCTCGGGAGAAAATGGTAGAAAGGTATTTCTTGACAGATTGTATATATCTAATCAATCAGAGATAAAAAGTATTCCATAAGGTTTGTAATATTTATATTTGAAATAATGAAATTCAGTGCAAAATTTCCAAATGGTTGAAAGTATTAATTAGTTGTATAAAAACATTAATTGTATAAAAAAAACATGTAAAAAAGTTACATCTCACTAAAATGAGAGATGTACTGAGAAATTTAATTTTTACATCTTTACTACATGTATCTTTATATAAGAGTGAAATATAAAAAAAGTTCTATTTATGTTTATGATAATTCTAGAAAATCTGTTTGCTCTTTCTCTTTTACAATTACGTCAATCATTCACGTTTCCAACACTGTCACTTCCTCTTTTGTACGCTAGTTAATCCCAAGAGTTAAATTTTATTTTAATTACACACCGAAAGTTATATATGTAGTTTAAATTTTTGTCTTAAAAAATGTAATGAGTAAAGATTCAAACACAGACCTTTATAAGATCTTGTATTCACGATTTCAATCAAACATGACCATCCCATTTGAACAATCCCAGTCGATTCCTTCTCCATTCGAGATCTTGAATTGATTTCACGTCTATCGTGATTGGCTACTTTCATAAGAATTATGATTGGTTGCTTACAATTGTGCAATTCTAAAGGCGCATGTTCACAGCATTCGCAAACTGTATGACATCTCTTAACCTGCACAATTCTTTTGTTTTGAGAAAACAGTGTAATTATATTCGAGTTGGTGAGGTGTAGGGCTAAACTAAATAATATTTCTGCGAAATTTCACTATATTAAAAGATAATCTCCAAATATGAGTGAAATTTCTTGCTGGGAGGATATAGAAAATGACGGTGAGTCCTGAAAAGAAAACAATCTGTTGAATAACAGCTAAGAGACAGATAAGGAAATATATGTGTATTGCTTTTAGAATTTTTTAAACAACTGTTGGACACCGATGCTAAAAAGACCAGTGTCAGTCCGTTACTGTCAGTGGCGCAACAATTAAACAAGCTAGGGCAAGGTAAAAATCAAATTTCATATTAATGAACTAAACACTAAAGTGCTAAATATATATATTTGTGTTTAAGCTATTGAGGTGTTAAATGCTGAACTGCAAAAACAAGTACTTGCAAACCATGAGAATCTTTTGTCTCAAGCAGTGTGGGTTGAGAAATTGGAAGGAGTGCTTTTTATAATGCAGTCTCACATACAGGTAACTATTAAAAATATTAACATGATATTCATTACTAATTTAATACCTAGTTGATACATAAATGTTTGAAATGCTATAGAATATGTATTTGTTTTTAGAGTCTTTTATCAGCTGTTGAGCGATTACGTGGAAAAATTATTGAGCCATTTAATAGAATTGAAATGCAGACAATTGTTTTAGCAAGACTTCATGAAACTTCTGATCTACTGAGAAGAGTTGCTAGAATGCAACATCTATCCAAACGTTTGAATTCTCAGATGAATAGCATTACTCAAGGACCTGATATTGTTAAAGCTGCCAATAGTTTGCATGAGCTTGGTAAGTGCATTTATCTCTTTTTCTCTTATATTACACAAGAAAGTATGTAAATGTGTGTACATGTGTACAGAACAGTTAATGGCAGACACAGATCTTAATGGTTTGGATATAGTGGCAGATGATCAACAAGCTATAAAAGCTCAAAGAGCTATGGTGCAAAGAATAGCCACTCACACATTAACACAAGGATTACAAGCAATGGACAGAACAAAGGTGTGAGATTATGTTCTTAGTGTTTTTTATTTATGACTTTAAAAATACATTAAATCATTAAAATCAAAATACATTTTGATACTGAGTAAACATTATTACAGTTTGATATTATATAAAAACTATAGTGAAAAAATGAAATGAATGTTACTATTAATTGTTTTGTATATAAATACAGGTAAGCACAGCTGTACAAGTCTTTCAAAACCTAGGAATAATACAAGGGGCTGTGGATATAAGCATAGAATCCACTCTGGCTGACATAGAGAGGATTTCTACGGAATCGTTAGACGTATCTCTGGCGACAAACCAGGAGTTTGGAAAACGCGGAGCGCCTGGCAGGGCTGCGATTCCGTCACCCGGAACGTCGGGAAATTTACGCACGAGAATCTGGGAAAATCTCGAACGTCTCTTCCAAGATACTTTATATACGCAATGTTTGCAAGTAACTAGATGATATTTCTAGGTTTTATATGTGAATTCTAATGTGCTCTAAAATTCAGCAGAAGAGATTTAGAAAATATCTTTTTACTTAGATTGAATTACTGCAAAGAGTGTTGTTGGAACATCATGCGAAAGGGTTTGACGATTTGTCTGAAAAATTTTGGGACAAAGTAAACGCTCTTCTCGCTAAAGTTTTGATCGAACGTGCTCAAGGTAAATTATTACAAGTTATGCACTTTGCAGATTGAATAACCAAGTGTAACTTCAATGTATTCCGCAGGCTCGTCATTTGTGAAACAGGCTTTGGAAGGAGAATATCCGAAATTTCTGAGAATATTTTTGGACTTGAGTAAACGTTTGAAAGAGAGATCTCACAGTATCGGAATTTACGGCATTGAGTAAGTACACGATCGATATTGCGATCGACATAGTGCGTAGCACCACTAACACAGTGTATCTTCAATGCAGACGTAACGTTTTACTGCCGTTCGAAAACGCATATTTATCGCGTTCGGTATCTCGGCTTCTGGATCCAGTGCACAATATGTTTTCC
Organism: Pseudomyrmex concolor; assembly: GCA_014839585.1. Lineage (NCBI taxonomy): Eukaryota > Metazoa > Arthropoda > Insecta > Hymenoptera > Formicidae > Pseudomyrmex > Pseudomyrmex concolor. Next base: position 16,304 of record QVOB01017420.1, on the reverse strand, counting down.
GGAGAAGGTCTGCCGACGCACGACGAGATCGACAGTCTCATTCGTACAATTACGAAGTGAGTAATTTATCTTTGTTATATTCTGTGTATCAGAAAAACCAAAAAAAAAAAAAGAAAAATATTTAAAACAAAAAAATATACCGTAAAAAATTACATTTTGCATCTAGCGAACTGAGCGTATCGTTGGTGGACGATGGTCTCTCGACTGTAGTGTCGCGTAACGTGGGAAAGGCGATCAGATTATTCTGTCTGAAGTGCGAGCAAAGTATGGTGACGGGTGCCGAGGCCAGCCAAGTGATTGACACTCCTACCGCCGGTCAACAGAGGAACATCACGCTCGCTAATCTACTGTACTATCTTACAAGCCAGACGAATCGCGTGATAGCCAATCTGGCGGGAGGATTGCCGTCCGAGGGTAGCGTTGTAATCACCACAGCGCTCAAAGAGACAGACGCGTTAACAAGGAATCTGCTTGTACCGTTGTTGACTTCTATCAATAACGCAATCGAGAGTATTATCTTGACCATGCACGATGATGCTGAATTTAGAGAGTAAGTTTCTCTTTTTTTTTGCCTTTTTTTTAACGTGGTGGAATTTGGGTCACGTGCAATGAGGGACGTACTCACGCTCCCCATGTGACCCACGTTTTTATCTTCCCTAATCTTTTTTCTCTTAGTGCATCTATTTGTAAGTTGCGTAGCAACTTCACACCTTCTAATCTTATATTTCCAATAAAACTTGTTTTACAGCGCAAGTAGCCCGTTGGGAAAAGAAATCGGTTGCTCTCTTTACATGCGCGAACTGCAAGGTTTCATATTACGATCTGTAAACACGTTTTTGTTACCGTACAAGAATCAGGTGGTTGTGGCTGAAAGGTAAATTCTTTGTTCCTACCTCCCGCTCATTTCACATTTATGAACGAATCGTTAAGCGTTAAATGTTCAATTCAAGTTGCAAAGCTGTCGCGTCACGATGTATAGAGCTGTTCGTGCGTCACGCTTGCTTATTGCGGCCCCTGACTGATTTTGGAAGAGCAAAACTTTTGGTAGATTTCGCTCAGGTATGTGCCGCTTCTTTGCGCGAAGAACGAACGCACGTGTAACAAGACTGTATTTTAGATGGAGGTAGCTGTAACACCGCTGTGTCGCGGCGGCCTCGAGCAACAGCAATATAGAACCTTGCGCGCTCTCAAGACTCTGCTTCCTCTCAAACCCGAGGAGATGGTCAACAAGATTTTAGAGGGAAAAGGAGAAAGCAGCGTGCCACCGTCGCTCGTTCTCTTGTATTTATTTTCCGGCGCACCACCCGAACTAGCGTCACCGCATCAGGTGAATAAATCTCACGATCGGCTGTAGATCTTTTTTTTTTTTTTTATCACTGACACACGCAAAGTAATTTCATTAATTTTGTTGCATCACAGAGCGCCGGGTGGTCCGTGAAACGCTTGTCTCAATGGATGGACAATCACCCGAGCGAAAGGGACAGATTAACACTCTGCAGCGGACCGCTGGAACGTTACCAGTTAACGGTGCGACAGCAAAATCTTCCGTCATTCCACCCGTTATTCCCGCACATGATGAGATTAGTTAACTTGAAAGAACATTCCGGTCAATAAATATACAATTAGGTATTTAAAATTTGTATATACAATCTTTTTTTTATATGAAAAACATATATCTATAGTTGCTTACTGTGTGTGAGTAATTGCAAAAAAATGTTAGGTGGTGTGAAATAAATACTTGTGTGTAGAGAGAATTGGTATGTATATATATTTTCATTACAAAATAATGATTTCGAACAAACCAACGCCGTTTTCTTTACGCAAAATTCATGTACACAAACTATATTGTAACAATTCTCTATTACAGCAACCAGATAAACTGATATAATCTCCTCAGCTTTATGGAGTAGTAGAAATTATGTATATGCGTGTGTATCTATACGTATGGCGGCTTGTAAAAGCCGCGGCATCTCTCGTAATAGATTTGTACTGTACGTTTCTTCACTACTTCCTCTACATTGAGCTCAGTTTGCAACAGTCTCAGAGTAGTTTGTTCTTTTCTCAAAGACTTTGTTAACGCCGGGCTCTCGTCGCCCTGGTCTCTGAGACTCTTCAATTGCATCACTTTCTCCTTGGTAATGTTCAGACACTTGTTTATTGCTTGCTCCCTTTGAGTGTGCTCGAATTCTATTTGCTGAAACAAGTTTTTGCATTGCGCAGCAGGGTCCAACTGGGCCTTGAAGGACTCGGTGGGAATCGTCGTGTTCAGCATGTAAATTATTTTGTCATCTATCAACCGCATTCTCTTCAACATATCCTGAAACACATGCTACATGTATATTGCTGTACACACGACTCAGTCTCACACAGTTAGGGGTTAGATCATTCTAACCTCTTGACAAAGCCAAGAGAAAGATGCACACGTGTACAAATGTCTCCATGGAATTTTAATAATCGACAGCGAAATTTTGCACAACAGCTAGAATCTGAACTTGTTTGCGAAACAACAAATGTTTCTACTGCAAATGAAACCGTAATCCTTTTATCTACTAGCCGGTATCGGTCACGAGACGTTACTTGTTAAGATGACTCGAATAATGTCAAATATATGTAAATTTCTCACGCTTGTTTAACGCAATGTGCTAATGTGTGTATATTACATAAATCCCGTTTTTAGAAATACCTGAAATTCTAAAAAATCGCCACATTCTACACTAGTGGCTGCCATCTCTTATTTGGAGTTCTAGACACGTGAGGGGCATGCTCCATAACCACGAAGTAAGAGTATCATAACGCATACGTACGCATCGGAAAGCGGCCGTGATATGTATGCACGTAAGTGGGAGGTAGACGCATCAGCTGACGAGCACAGAAAGTGTTGTCAGTCTATCTTTTTTTATCCATATTAAAAGGAAAAAGGTAGACTGTGAACTAGTGCAGCCAAAGTATGGAAAAAGAACAGACCTTGTGTGTGTCAATCGTAGCATCAGAGTATTGCTTCTACGCTTCACAAAGGTGAAACATCAAGTACGATAATTAAACGAAGTATGTAAATTGAAGCAATGTGAATACAAAACTTGTTTCTTGACAAGTGTGATTTGAGAGAACAAGTGATAAATAAATGTGATGTAAATTGTAGAGTATCAAAGGCAGAACGAAGCGTAATCATCGCACTATCATTAGTTATAAGATTGCATGGTATATTTTTAATCAAACGTATTACATTGTTTTCTGCGTCTTAAAAAAACATCTTCGTTTTGTACTAACAAATATGTAAAGATACTGAAAAAAAAAGAAAATCTAAGATAAATCTTAGACAGTCACTCTCTTCAGCTTGTAAAATAATAAATATAACACAAAACTATTTTTACAATTGTTTTCATAGATAGAGAATATGGAATTAAACAGTTTCTTTCTCATTGACAACTCTGTCGTGGTACTTGTTTCGCCAACATCGTTAGCGCGTTTATATAATAATGTTTAGATATGTAATTGTTTTTTTTCCAGAATGTTATCGAGACAGTTTGTCAAGAATGCCAATTTGCACACAGTGCGATGGTTCACTCGTATCGGCGGCACTATGCGAGAAGCCAATAAAGTCGAAAAAACTGAAAAGAGTTACGAGGACGCACAGGAAACCAGAAAAATCTTAAGTAAAAAAAAGAAAAATGTTTCACACAGCATTTACAAATGTAAATATTTATCTTTATCTCTATTTTGTTTTTATCGTTCATAGGTTCGGAAGCACGTATGCATCGCGTAACCGATTTTGATAGGAAATTACTGGTTTGGGTGAAACGATACCCAAGCGTAGCAGATGTTCCCGCAGAAGTGACGTGTGTTTTTGTTTTTTATCAGTTTTGTATTTAAATAATCTCGTGATTTCTTTATCTCATTCGACGTCTTTTCGCACAGATCGGAATGTATACTTTCTGCGAGATCTAAAGCACGAAATAAGGGTTGCAATTACATGATCGTTTTTACTATTATTGGCTGCATATTAGCCGTAATAATCGGAAAGCAGCAAGCTGAAAGAGGAAACACCTTGAAAAAACAAAGAGATGAGTGGTTTGAAGGTGTGATGGCACGGGAAAAAAATAAATGAATGAAATATTCAAGAAATGTAGAGAAATAAATCGCAAATTTTATAAAGAGCAAGGTTTTCGTTAAATGTAGACAATGCGTTGCAAATCAAGTGAATTTCTTATTAAACTTGCTATTTCAGAATGATATTTTCCATGATATTCTTTGTAAAATGATTTAGGAAGCTAATCTTTTGCAATAACAAGACAATAAGAGATACTTTACAATTGTGATTAAATACATACAATTGTGAGATAGATCTGTAAATGTTCCAGAAATCAATAATAAGTTATGAGGAAATTCTGAAAAGTTGTTTTCTGTTAGCAATATTACTTGTGTTGTGTTATCCACTTAAACGTTATTAATAATTAATGATGTATATTGTAATCTCTTTTATTTCAACATATATTAATAAGTGTATGTATAGACACACTTATTATTAATATATACACACTCTTTCTGTCTATGTACAATTTTAACAATTAAAACATTTCCTGCAAATTGGACAGGTAGATTTTTTGACTTGTCATTTGTACTGAAAAGAAAAAGATTACATATTTTAGGAAAACAAACAGTTTTTGTGATTAAAACACATTTCTGCAATTTGGGCAGGTGGACTTTTGACTTGTGTTGAACCATTGATACTGAAAGAAAAAACATAACATACTGTAAAAAAAAAAGAAAAAACAAAAATATATAAAAGACGAAAATGTAGGTATACTTACCAAACAAGAAGTGTGAAACTTTTTGGGACAAGTATGACAAGATAATTTTGGTATTTGGTGCGTATTATGGTGAAAAATACTGAAACATATGCAACACTCATCGACGCTCGCAAATTTCTTATCTAAAATGCGCTTCCACATCAGAAGACCTTCCCATATATCTCCATTCTACAAGAAACAGTACAATATAGACGTATGTGTATCTTTTGTCATTGGTTATTATATGTACGTAAACACCTAGCAATACGCTTACCTGATGCGTGAGAAATATGGCCAGTTGCGAAAAGGAATTTGTGAAGTTTGAGCCGCACGCGTTGTTCTGTACCACCTCTACCGCGCCCAAAGGATAATTTGACGGCAACACAATGACTAATTCCAGTTTTGCATCCTCCATTTCGTACGCGCCTACTATTTGCCTCGTTGATTGATACACCTTTATCTGTACGGGAACAAAGCAAGTTTTGCCACAAATTCGAAAACTGATTTATGAAAAAAATAACATTTGACAGATACCTTCAGGTTTTCACATCTTTGCAGTCTCTTGTCGCAAAGTCTCTCCTGAGAGAGCATGGGACTGATGTAATAACTCGTTATTTTGTCCACCGTCGCGCTGACTTTGCTGTCAGCTGTGTTAAGCCATTGCCTAACCAACACTGGCAGACACCGCAAACAGTTCGTGTACACCCAGCACACAATGTGATCCAATCTCGATTCTGTCCAACTTTCTGTAATTTCATTGAAATAAAACGGTATACACATCAATCATGTGTTTTGCAATGTTAATAGTAAATAAATGGATACCTCCGAAGTTAAGTGATGGTTCGGTAGTAAACATCTCCAGCAGCTTTCCAGCAGTCTTGTTTTTAATACCTTGCAGTACTTCCATCGGCATTAATTTGAAGATATTTTTCAACAGAGAAGGAAAAAGATGATTTCTGAAATTTATGATGTCAATGATTTGAGGGATTAGTGAAACTACGCAAAAGTTGGATAAAATTATATTGCACATGTACGTCGAACACTTACTTCATCATTTCGGCGTAATGATACCGTAAGTCATCGTGAGCGCACTTGCACATATCCAGCACAATTGCCCACATCAACAAGTATCCCAATGCGTACGTGTAAGAATCCGTAAACGGTTCGATCGTGCAGCTGATCGTGTCGCATAATCTGAAAGAAAATACGATATACGCGATGCGTAAAAATAAAGAAAAAAAACTCTGATTAACTCACTTGAAGTCCATAAGCATCGTGTTTACAATATTCTGCGTGCTCAGTAGAACGTCTTCGAGTTTCTTGAAGTTGAGACTGTTCCGTTCGAAGCGAAGACTGTCCGACTCGACGATCTTCGTGTCGCGTTCCCCGAGTTCGGATGCCATATACTTCAACGCGTGATAGGCGCCTAACTGAACGCATCGAGCACGCTGATCGTTTTTCCCAAGTGATCCAGCAGCACGGTGGATCTTACGTCCGTGTTGTCCTGATCGTACAGATTCACGCAGTACATCCAAGTTTGAGCAACAACGTTCTGTACGTCGTCGGCGAACACGTTCTTCCATTCGTCCAGCAGCGTGGGAGGCAACTCGGACATCGGCTCTTGCGTGTGCTTGTTCATCAAAGTCTGAATCGAACAGTACAACTGTCCCACCGCTGTCATCAACGACGTTGCTCTGATATCCGTGTAATTGTGAATAGACTTTTTAATCGACTGTTGCCAAGCTGGGAGAGATAACAAGATGAAGTCCCAGTGCTCAGATTTTAGTATCGACGGCGCTTTCTGCACGAGCGTCGCGAGAAACCTCACAACTTCGAGCGGCAGAAGCAACCGACTCCACGGAACGTCTAAAACATCATGATCCTGAAGCAACGGCGCGGAATCGTCCTTGTAACGCGACATGATTATCGTCGGGTCGCAATATTTCGCGACTATGTCGGGAGAAACGTTTTTTCGACACATCGCGGTTCTCGCGACGATTGACGCGTGAGTGATTTCGTTCGATGATTCCACGTTCCAGTGATCGTTCCAGTAATCCAAGATCTGAAACGTCTGCACGCACGCTTCCGCGCCGCTCGTGCAATTTTCGTAATACCGCGCGACTTCATTCACGCCTGACGACTCGAATTTGGTGCAGTACGTGTGAATCATGTACGGCAGCATGTATCCGTAACTCGACCGATTGGTTTGCAGGTGAGAACCAACGTCGTCACAAATGTTCTTCGCGTAATACTTGCGCAAGGTGACGAGACTGATGTTGAACGACTCGAAGAGCTTGTTCACGTCGTTGTAACTCTTTGTGGACTTGTAGTGTTTGCTGTATATCTCTTTTACACTAGCCACGTATATGACATTTATCAGTGATTCCGTGATACCTGGTACGTTCAAGTCGTAATCTTCTTCTGGCTCGGGATTTTCTTCAGCGCCGTTGCTTCTCAGCCTCTCGTACAAATTATTCAACAGATCTGTCGTAAACAAAGCCCAACACACACAATTCGTCATATTGTCCAAAATCGCGTTTTCATTCGCAACATCAATAAGCGCATCATCGCCGAAGATTCGTATCCTTCTCTCGAGATTTGACACATACAAGTTGCCCGTCACTATCTCGCCGTATATCGCGACGGCGGTCGCTTCCGCGATCCACAATTTTATGTCGGACGACGTTAGAAACAGCAAGACGGTCTCCTCGGTGCAACGCGACGATGATTTCTCGATGGTGTCGTCGCGACCAACGTCGATCGCGATCTCGAAGATATCCGTCGCCAGATCCACCAATGTGTCCTTCGCGTGTCCTCCGTTGTACGCTTTGCTCCAAATAATGATCGCGCATCTCTGAACGAGATCGTTAAACTGGTCCGCGGACAAAAGCTGAGCGCTTCTCGCAAATCCTTCCTTCCAGCATTTGCGCGCCGTCTCGATGGTCGTTGCGTGACAGTCGTCGTGCTCGCGAGTGCACAATTCGAACATTGTCTCCAATATCTGCACGGCGTTTGATATCGTACGCTTGTGATTCCACGTCGAGGTCATCAGTTCTGCGACGAATTCGACGAACCTCGCGGAGCAAACGTCGTCCCTTCCGCTCAACGAGTCGCAGAGAATCGACACGATCTCATTCGCCCCGTCCTCGCTTATCAGCAACTCTCCGGTCTCCGAGGTTTCGAACGCCAACAGTATCAGGTTTCGATTCTTTTCCAGATTCGAACTGTCGTCTTCGCTCGCGGCGATCTCGGCGGCCACGTCGATCAGCAGTTTGATTATATCGGCTTGGTTGTACCAATTCTTGATAACGCGATCGTTTCTGTTGCGCTCGGACAAGCTGCGGTATATAACGTTTCTTGTGATCCGGATGTCGTTCAAATTGGTCAAAGATTTCAAAATTTTATCCTTCTCCGCGTCGGCTATGTGCGGAATCAAGTGGAATATCAACTCGAGACTTTGTTCCATCACCTCCTTCGAATTTTGCAACACCAGAGGTTTCAGATGCTCGTCGTAAAACTTGAAGAAATCCCGGTCGTTAGAATCCAAGAACGTCGACATGGTAAACAATTCTTTGCTCGCAAAATGTCGCAGAAGCATGTTCAACTGGCCGATAAGTTCCACAACGCTGGGACATATCGGCCAGCGTTGTTGATAATCGCCGATCTTGTTGAAATAAATTGTACAGAGAGCACTTACAAACTCACAGAGTTCCGATTTGAAACTCGCATCCGTGTCGACAACAACTTTCGTTTCTGGTTGACTCGGGACGGGATCGGAATCCGGATTGGAAAATCTTACCATCTTCGATTTCTTACGGGCGCGATTCGGCGGATTCTTCAGAGTCAGCAGGAATTCAATTTGACAATTCTTACTTATTCTACAATAAGACCAATGTTCCAATTCGAACCACTGTCGCAATTCGACCCAGAATTCTCGCATCAAAGCCGCGTACGATTCTTTGTGTTCTCCGCTGGAACGATTCTTGCTCCAATGTCGCACCAGATGAGCGATCTCCGGGAGACAAAATTGTTTCATGAAGGCGTTGATCTTATACTGGTCGCACATACACTCGTTCTTTGTACATATGCAAGCTTGCGCTATCACAGGCACAAGCTGTTCCTTGAAAAGCCAAATGCACAAATCGACGTCCTCGGCATTGACGTGAATCGAATAGCGGAGACACTCGACGAAGGCCTGCGCCACGGCCTGCGTTTCCGAGCGACTCTTTCGCACCTTACTGGCGGAGAATCCTTCGCGCAGGCATGAGAAGAATGGTTTGTAAAGACTGCGTACGTCGGCGCTCAACTTCGGAAATTGGCTGACGAAAGGCAACAGATTCGGATAAGCGGTGCTCGCGCAACCATCGCCGCCATATCCCATAGAACGCCACACTTTCGGAAGTACGAAGTTGTTGACGTCCACTTCGAGATGCCAGTCGGTCAGTTTTGTCATCGCCAAGAGCATCGATTCCCAAATGGCCGACACAACTGTAGTGTCCATTTCACACTCAAGGCGGTTTATAATTGCGGTCATAGTTCGTCTCTTTTCGTTTTTCAATAAGTCCTCGGCGTTTTCTATGACGGAGGACAGTATGTTGAAGAAAGCCGTTCTTACCGGCAACGAGTCGTGTTGGGAGTATAGGTTCCAGAACTTAGAACTGCTCAAAATCTTGTTGTGAATCTCCGCGGTTTTGTCAATTTCCTGACGCGGAACTTTACGGAAGTAAAAACTGTAAGCTTGCATATTTGCTCCAAGAACTCTAAGATATATTTGTTCTTTTTCCTCGTAAGTGAGATACTTTTGTGGCGATAACGACAAAGAATCCGCCTGGAACATGATGTGGCTGATGCCCATCAATATTTCATTCTGGTAGCGAACAACCGCGCGAATTATCTTCGACGGTGGGAACGTCTTATTGAAAGATCCTCTGGCGGCCGAAGCTGCGAGAGGATAAGAGTCAAATTGAGAAGTGAACCAAGTGCCAATCAATTGGTTCAAATACTTCTCTATGCCCTTTCCCACACGTTCGACCAGAGCTGCGTGCGCTATCTGTGCGGCTTCTCTCACTCTGTCCTCTATGTCGATGGCCAAGGCCAAGTATGGCCGTGACCAAAACGGCAGCACGCTTTCCACTGCTGACAATTCGGCTGTTTGACACAGACTCGTGAATTCTTGTAACGCCTGTGCATACACACACACACACACACACACACACGTTGTTAGCTCATAAAAATCAATTGAATAATTTATGTTTTATGTATCAGTATAAACTCTGTGAAAACAAAAAAATACCTTGCGCTTTGTCCTAGCATCTTTCTTGGCCATCTTTTTGAGCAACACTTGAAAAGTGGGATCGACACTATTCGTTTCCACATTACTGGAGGAACATAAAGATAAACCGGGTAAAATGGGAACACATCCTCCGTCAGTAATTGCTGAGAAACCGACAAAAGTGGGAATCGCAGTTCCCAGTAATTCCGCGCTACGACTGCTACTTGATGGCTGCAAATTACCGAAATGCAAAAACAACGCTGTGTAAAAATCAATTAACAGTATAAAGAATAAATGTGGATAAAGGTTAGATTATGTACATCGTCAACGTGTAAGCGCGTTAAATTTATAAAATCGTGTAATTTGCATCTTTTACCTGTGCATTGTTCTTGGTTCGTTGCGCTTGTCTATCTTTACCCATCTTAAAATTTCAAGTGGACAAAGAAACTTGCAAACAAAATGTGTACGAAAATTTCGAATCTGTTTTCTCTGCGCACACTAGAAGCTGCATTTGATCGTGTCAACTGATATTGGTATTGGTGCGAAGTGGCTCAGCGGACCGCTTCAGGTTGGTCCATACGTCATTCTAAGTCTAATGATAATTAGCGATTAAAATAAAGAAACAGGTGTAACACACCCTGTAAATTGTCCAAAAATATGGTCGTGTCAACAACTGAAGGCATGGCCATGAAGGACAATCATTGAGCCGTTCCACGTGTAGCTGGACATAGCACGGAAGAAAACCATACCCTAAATACGTGCGTACGTATCGACCGCTCATGGACATGGCTACGTAGTTGCCAATGTGTCCACTCCATCGTGGGCACAGTGCTAGCGTATAGCGGAAAAGCTGCGATATAGTTAAATGAAGTGCAGACTCTCTGCAGCCAAGTACAGCTTTGACTGCTCAGTCTTTTTCTTGGTTAACCTTAAAGCTGCACGTCGTGGTGCTGCGCGAACGTGTACAGATTGCGTTTGTTATGGATCACCGATTCATAAAGAAGAGGTAAATATCTTTCCGGATTTTCGAACAGACAAAAACAATGGCTGCCGAGGGCAAGGTCGAGCGAAGACTGTTGCTGATCTATTGTTCCTTCACCTGTATCTATTTGACCAATATTCTGGCGATAATGAAATTCAGCGACAAGCTGCACATAGTCGGGAAGTACACGTTTCTGTCCGTGCTGTGGGTGCTAATATTCGCCGAAGTGGTAAAACTGGTGTTTCCCATGCTTCAGCCAGAAGCGCCCACCATAATTAAGGTCGAGCCGCGAAGAGCCAAGAAGTCCTGGAGCAATCTGAGGGAAGTCTTCAAGTTCCTGCTCGCTGCGCTCGTACTGTCGGTGATCTATTACGTGATCATCGTGTTGTTCGGCGCACCGGTGCTGACCGATCACGAGGAGACGACGATGCTTGTGCTCACACTGGTCACGTTGACCTTCATCCCTACGAGCTTGCACTTAGGAGTGGACGGTGCACTGGACATGCTGATGGGAATTTATCTCTCAAAAGGCAGTATCCTGGCGGATGCTTTGAGGCTCAATATACAGCTGACGATACTGGGCACCTGGCTGGGTGCTACCGTGATCCCCCTGGACTGGGATCGTTACTGGCAGGCTTGGCCGATTCCTTGTGTGATAGGCGCGTTACTTGGCTACTTGACTGCTCATTTCGTAACTCTTCTCAAAATGCTTCCCGTCTTTAGCACACTTGGAAAAAGTTTGTCATTACCGTTTCTCTCCAAGTGACAAGGACATTGAGAGGTATTGTGAATTTTGTGTGTGTTATGTTTCAGAACAAAGAGTAAGAGAATAGGGATCACTGTGTCAGTCAATGAAGTCTAAATTCATAATACGTTACATAGACATACGTATGAGTTTTTATTGTAATTCTAGAATAAATAAGCATTAAATTATGTTTTATATAAATTATATAAAACTTGTTTATCTATATATATATATATATGTGATCACATTTCAAAAGAGATTTCTTGTATTTCATTTCTATGTACATACATGTGTAGAGACCAAGTATTTGATTTATGAAGGAGAGAAGAGACGAATGATATCGAAAATTTCGAAACGTCTGCTTTTACATAACTAATGACAAAGCAAAAACTGAATTACATTGATATGAAACATCGAAAAATAGTATTTTGTTTGAAGCTAGTTGAGCTAAATTTATATAACAAGCGAAAAAAAAAACTTATGTAAATGACTTTGAATTATCGTCGCACTTTTATAATCTAAGCAAGCAATAAACGGTATTTTCCATATGTGATTGCGCAGTCGCAGTGGTCGACTGCGCTAGAACATAAAAGAAGTGTCGACATAAAGTTCGCGCCCATTTCTCCGCTAACGTTTGTGTCATCGTCATTTGTTGTTCACGAAGAAGTGTGACAAATTTGGGACAACAATGCCGGACACAGCTGGAAAGGTACTTTTTTGATTGGCATTTATTTCTGCAATTTCACACTTTCTTTTAAAAATATGAATAGAGTTTGTAAAACTGATTGGTTACTTTAGTTTAATCGCGTAGAGTAAATTTAGTTTTTATTTTACGAATTGTTTAATGTATCGTCCATTGAGACTTTTTAGTACGTGTTCCATTCTCTGGAAGGTATTTGCTATACGCTTATTTTTTTTCTTCGTATCTTCTCTTTAAAAACAAATATGTGACCTTGTTCTGCAAGGTTAGATCAACTTGAGATTTTTTTTTTTTTTTTTGGTGACGCGGGGGAAATGCTTAACGCATACCCCGACCTCTGGGGAAGGATCAGAGTTATGTGGGGCTTGCACCCACTAAAACCCTCGCGATGTGCCTACCGAGCATGATTAGATCATCACTTTAACTTTGGCAACGGGACAGGGTATACAGCTGCCCCGTCGCTTTAACTGGTGGGAGACCGCGTGCAGGACGGGCCAGAGCCCTCACTCTGATCCATCATGGTCTCCCAGATTTTCTTTCTTTACTCACAAATAGACCATGAGACTTAATGAGATATTTATTATTTTTCAGGTTATTAAATGCAGAGCAGCAGTAGCGTGGAAAGCAAAAGAGCCTTTGTCAATAGAAGAAGTTGAAGTAGCACCACCAAAGGCGCATGAAGTTCGTGTAAAGGTAGTGGCAGTAGCTCTGTGCCATACAGATGCTTATACTCTCGATGGATTAGATCCAGAAGGAGTATTTCCCTGTATACTAGGACATGAAGGTAGTGGCATTGTCGAAAGCGTTGGAGAAGGTGTTACTGAGTTTCAACCAGGTAATAATGTTATACAGAGAAATATTTTTGTAAATTATTAATTAACAATGACCTAAGTTGTAACCTTACATATAAATTTTACCTATTTTTTTTCTTAATTATACTGTTTATTTGCAGGTGATCATGTTGTGCCACTTTATATTCCCCAATGTGGAGATTGCAAATTCTGCAAATCACCGAAAACAAATTTATGCAGTAAGATCCGTGAAACTCAGGGCAAAGGTGTGATGCCTGATGGAACAAAGCGCTTTACCTGCAAAGGAACACCCATTGCTCATTTTATGGGATGTTCTACATTTTCTGAATACACTGTCGTGGCAGATATCTCTCTGGCAAAAGTACTAATGATATATCAAAACAATAAAGATATTTATATTCTCAATGTCTGAAGACTAATATAATTGTTGCAAACATTATTGCACAGATCAATCCTAAAGCACCAATGGACAAAGTTTGTCTCTTGGGTTGTGGAGTATCCACAGGATATGGTGCAGCTTTGAATACCGCCAAAGTAGAACCCGGTAGTACTTGTGCTATTTGGGGTCTAGGAGCTGTGGGTCTCGCAGTGGCACTCGGCTGTAAAAAATCCGGTGCATCTCGCATTATTGGAGTAGATATTAATCCAGCCAAGTTTGATCAAGGTAAATGATACAAAAAAAAATACAAATTGTATGGAGATAAGCAAAATATTTTAATTATAGAGAAAATTAATACAAAATTTGTTTGTCTAATTTACAGCCAAGATATTTGGCTGCACGGAATTCGTCAATCCTAAAGATCACGATAAACCTATTCAGCAAGTGTTAATTGAAATGACTGATGGTGGATTAGATTATACGTTTGAATGTGTCGGAAATGTGAACACTATGGTAATGTAAATACAAATACAAATACAAATTTTATAACTTTATTTAATTTCATAAGTGTATTGAACATATATTATATATTTCAGAGGGCTGCATTAGAATCCTGCCACAAAGGATGGGGCACATCCGTAATAATAGGAGTGGCTGCAGCTGGAGAGGAAATCAGAACTAGACCGTTCCAATTGGTCACCGGCCGAGTGTGGAAGGGAAGTGCATTTGGCGGATGGAAATCAAAAGACAGTGTACCGAAATTAGTGGACGAATATCTGTCGAAACAACTGATGCTGAACGAATTCGTTACTGATAAGTTCCCATTTGCAGATATCAACAAAGGGTTTGATATATTACATTCAGGAAATTGGTAAGTCACAGAAAAGTTTTTATGCATATTCTAGTGTGGAGCACAATAGAGAAGGTGACATAAAAAATTATGTCTCTAAATATTTCTGTTACAGTCTGAGAATTGTTCTTGAGTACTAAGAACGATTGTTAACAAAGAGATCCAATATCTTCCATGAGACAAACTACCAAAAACGTATTATATAATATATATAAATATATTATATAAGAAAACTTAGCAGACAATTTATTTGTCTTGGTTTTTTACACAGACTTTATATTGAATCTCTGGAAACCGAAACACAATAAATAAACTTTATATTTACACGCACTGTGTAAATATACACAAACATCTCCCACATTTTTTCTACAACAATCTTTATTCATAAAGAATTCTTACAGCCACATGTACAATATCAATTAAGTGAAGGTATTTTTATGGTAGCTCTTGAATGAAGTAAAAATTCTTTACGCTTTGATCAAGTGCATACCTTACAAAAATCATCATGGTACGAAGATCACTGACGATAAATTTCCATTGTATATAATTATGTATATACAATATGCAAGACTTGATAAAACTATTTACGTTTTCGCTTGTAAGTTCATTTATATATATATATATATAATTAGTCTAGGTCGACAGTACAATATAGTCAGGCGGAATGCAAATTGCGATCGATGCAGGAAGAAGTATGCATTAGCTCATTATTGTTTTTATTTAAGTGTGTGTAAATATGTAGATCTAATTTGTTTTTTAAGTATAATCTACATACTTTAATACGCGCAAGTTCAACCCTTTTGCTACGGCAGAGTAGGCCGCGAACAAGTTCCAAGTCGGAGGCTTTTGTCGCACGCGCAAACTTTATTCTCACCCCATGTTGTTTAACGTGCGCTGTGCATCGTGATTTGTAGCGAAAAGATCAATACGCTACGTCATACATTAAGGCAAGACATTACGGACCGACTGAATAACAAAAATTGCAAAACACGCAATTTTTATAGTTTTGTAAAAATAGATAGGCGGATGTAAAGTGACAAGAATTGTCGCGTGTTGTCGAAGAAAAAAAAGATATTCCGAATGGGAAAAAAGAAGAAAAAATACGCGTGTTATTTGAGTAGTTTGGTCACATGCTCTTTGATCGCAGCGCGGCGAGTATATTATATCGGCATTTCTTCGAAAAATTACCTGAGAGAAAACGAAACGCATGTCGAAGTGAAAAAACGCGCGTTAGGCTTGCACAATGAGTTGTCACTTTCATTCTGAATGAGACACGTGTAATTTGCATCGGCTATCTCTACGTAAATTGCCTTCTAATAGCTAGGGGCCATATTCACATAGTCACACTGATCTTTTTTTTCTTTTTCTATGTATATATATATATACTGATTACATGTTACTCTCTAATGTCTACCAGTGTATACCACACTCTCTTTAAGTAAAAGTTGTAAGTAAAAATGCTTATAATTACAGTAAATGCAGACGAATCACGACGTCGAACGTGGGTTTTTGTTTCTTTTTTTGTTTAGCTTCGTAGAAAACAACCTCTCTCACGTGATGGATGTTATGCTTTCCGAGGTTGTGAAAAATCGCAATGTACGTATATATACGCGTGTGTTTCTCTGCGAATTGCACGATACAGTAAGTAAGATGATAATAACGTACTGGTTTTATATATATCTCTATAAGCAATTTCTCACACTTCTTACGGTCGGCTTGGCGCGTTCTATGGTCGTGATTAAACTGCGGTGTACAAGGTAGGTCGTTAGCAATTGCG
>QVOB01017419.1:0-53013 GCA_014839585.1 Pseudomyrmex concolor | reverse complement strand
TATTAATTGAGATGTAATTATAGTGCAGTGGTCCATCCATGGAACCGACATTGTATACTAATGATGTGTTACTTATGGAACGAATATCAGTTAAATTACAAAGACTTGAGAAAGGTGACATTGTCATTTCTAAGTGTCCTACCAATCCAAAACAAAATATATGTAAGAGGATTGTAGGCTTACCAGGTGACAAAATAAGGAATGGCCTCAATGTGACAATGGTAAATTGTCATAGAACTTCAAAATTAACTTTCATTCTTTCCTAAAACTTATAATTTTGTATCTATTCTTTCCATATAGAGTATCAAATTAGTTTGAATTTAAATGAAAGAAAAATTTAAATTACTTTAATTATTAAACTGTTTTTGACTTAGGTACCAAATGGACATGTTTGGCTAGAAGGTGATAACAGTAATAATTCTACAGACTCGCGAATATATGGACCAGTGCCTCAGGGATTGTTACGCGGACGAGCTTTGTGCAGAATATTTCCATTGAGAGAGAGAACCATGTTTACAAAATATATAACTTGAAATAGTACGTGTATATATAATACAGAAAAAAATCTATTAAATTATTTTGGATTAATCTAAAAAAAAACTTACCTATGTATTATTAAATTAATATACAAATCAAATTAATATACAATCTAAGACTCTTGTAAAAATATTATTCAGGTTATTTATTATCTCCTACTGTTTATTCGGTTTAAATATATACGTCACAAAATAGTGTAAGTGTTTTTATATGTGCAAGATAATAATGTGACAGCAGATTAGACTTTAATAAGATCACGTAAGTGATAAGGTCAAAATGGAAAGATACAAGTACGATGTGATAAGCTACATTCTAGAAAAGATACTGGTAAACATTTCAAGGTCGCCTAAGGTCGGCCATTAGACGGTATATACATCGTCTGCATGGCGTGAAATGGTTAGTACGCTCGAGTGTGCCAAACGTGTTGCAGACGTTTCGTTGTTACAAATGTAAGTATATGTTTATTTCTTTTCATACTCACTTTACAATTTATATTTATAGAAATATGAAGAAACGACACACATATTTAGATAGTCGTGACAAGTTCGTATGCAGATTAATTAAGTCGTATTCTGCACTATGTGATATAAACATAGAAAAAAAGAAAACCTCCAATTTGACAGAAAAAAGCTTCCATTTTCATCAACAAGAATATTATTCCAAAATTTAAAAAAACCTGTTATAATTAGGATACATTGAATTTGGAAGCTGCATAAATGTGCGAAATAACAATTTAACGAATTTCTAGCCAACTGATATTTTTCAAATTAATGTGAATAATTTTTCGCATATTGAAAATCGCGTTTACGAAAATTGCAGATTATTGGATAATCTTTTTTTCTTTTTTGTGGTGCTAGTTATATAATAAAAGCTATTATACACCTTAAAATATTATTTAATTAACAGTATATTGTTTGCGGGCAAATTTAGATGAGTACCACTCTACGATGGGGTATCGCCAGCGCTGGAAAAATTTCGCACGATTTTGTCACGGCATTGCGAGTTTTGCCAGCAAATGAACACGAAGTGGTGGCTGTTGCAGCGCGACAATTACCGCGAGCCCAAGAATTTGCGAAACTCCACAAGATCAAGAAGTCGTACGATACTTATGAAAAATTGGCATTGGATAGCGATATCGGTAACCGATATAGTTACATAATAAATTCGATAACAACAAAAATTTTTTCCTCCATTATTGCAATATAAACAAACGCATCGACTAATTTCTTTCGCAAAGATTTACTGTAAAAAATACATAAATTTTAACAAAAATTTTAATGTAGAAGAGTAGAAAAAAATTATTTTACTACATATATTTATTATAGAAATAATAAATGTTACAATTATATGACTTATTATTGATTAAGATATTGTGTACATTGGCGCAATTCATCCCCAACACTTCGATATCGCGATGATGATGCTGGAACACGGCAAGCACGTTTTGTGCGAAAAACCGTTAACGATGAATTTGAAACAGACAACTGAATTAATCCAGTGCGCGAAAGCCAAGAAGCGGTTCTTGATGGAAGCTGTATGGAGCCGTTGTTTCCCTGTGTACGACGCTATCAGGAAAGAACTCGCATCTGGTAGCCTTGGCGACATTCACCAAGTGATCGTCAATTTTGGTTTCAACTTATCTGATGTAGCTCGACTAACGTTCGTAACATTCGTCGATCATATTTTTAATTAAAAAAAAGCAAAATTAAAAAGAACGTTAGTAGTCTGGAGTGTTGTATGATTGAATTTTATTCCATTTCAGTACGAAAGAATTGGGTGGCGGTACAGTTCTTGATCTCGGCGTTTATTGTCTGCAGTTCGCCTGTTTAATCTTCAATAATGAAAAACCGGAAAGCATAAAAGCTTCCGGCATTTTGAATGAAAATGGCGTTGACATGTCTACGTCAACGACATTACTTTACAAGGGAAATCGCACCGCGACCCTTGTAACGCATGCGATGGTCAATCTGACACAAGAGGCGTCCGCTTGCGGCACGAAGGGTATGATAAAAGTGCCAAACTTCTGGTGTCCAACGACAGTCAGTTTGCCGAGCGGTATCGTAAACGCGCCGTTGCCGGAATCGACAAAAAATATGACTTTCAACTTCATAAATTCCATCGGACTTAGCTACGAGGCCGCCGAAGCTCGCGAATGCATACTTAAAGGTGAAATTGTTTGTTTGCATACAATTTTTGGTAAACGTTGAGTTATATGTTTACTGATTAGGAATTTTGCGCAATATTTACTTTTACAGGACTGATAGAAAGCCCGAAAATGTCACACGACACGTCCTTGTTACTAGCGGCTCTCGAAGATGAGATTCGCAAACAACTAGGTGTTGTGTATCCTCAGGATTGAGAGAAACTATATTTCGCACGAATAGATTTATTCATCTTTTGATATTAAACTGCTTATATATGGAAATTTGTATAAAATTTATATAAAAAACATTTTAAAAAATGTAATTTTCTAAATTTTATTTATCAGTCTTCCACTTTTACTATGTACAATGTAACAGTATTTACATATATTATTAAAATGGAATTAATTAAAGAAATGAGAGCGAGTAAGAAAAAGATACTTTCATAAAAATAGAAAACAATTTTATAGATACTTATCTAGCCATTCTCTGATATATTGACATTTAATAGGTGTAACAGGTCCATTATCGTGACAGTGCCTTCTTACCTATAGAAGAAAAATAATTGCTGTAATAAACATTTATTTTTTTATATTTCCATCTTGGTGCTGCGAAAGAATCAACGCCAAATTTTTTAATTTATATTTTTATACAATTGTGAAAAAATGCAAAATTCTGTATAAATTTAATGCTACATTCCTTCTGTTTATATAATTTTCAAGATCAAAAATTTCAATATTGCTGCCATCAATATTTGAGCATTGTCACAAAAGTTACATATAACAAAAGATATATGTTTGTCTTACTGGGCACAGACCACAAGGTGTCCTAATCAATCCAGGTGATTTCACTAAAGGTTGAATTACTCTATACAAATAACTTCCATCTCCCGAAAGTATTCGCTCAACCTTACCATCATAAACCAAAGTGTTTAAAATCATCTCCATATTATCGACTCTCAATGCCACCTACAAAAGTTTTCTGTCGCTTCAGTAAGAAATATTAAGAATGAAAAGAAAATGTTTTGTTGAATCAAGATCACACACCTTGCTTATTCCTAAATCCGAAATGAACTTCAACACTTCCTTGGATGAAGCAAATGTCGCGTTCCTCGCCGCGAGAGGATCGCAGATATTTTTCATTTTGTCTCTCTTTTGTTCCAAAAATCGATAGCATTGCTGATTCAAAACATCAACAAATTCAGACTCGAAGTCCTGATCTTGACCGTACCACGCGCCGCCAGATATAGACTCATCTGGTTCTAAATTATACAACATGTACACTTTTTTCTTGCTCGCTGCCACAGATTTGACCTCTTTAATGAACTTCTTGGTTTCCAAGCTTTTCAAAGTTTTTTTTAACTGAGTTTCACTTATAAAGTTGGACTTTTGTCTTATGTCCCTGATCCATATTCCTTTGTTTCCTGCTTCTTCAATAATTTTGTACACTATTTTCTCTTCGTTATCGGCGCCCTTGGCAACTTTTGTTGGATCCTTCAAACGATAAACCAATGATCCACGTTGCTTGAAGAGATCGAAGTATCCTTGAGATAGAAGATTGTTTATAATTTGAGCTCTTTGTGCTGGTAGTAAATCAGGCATCTCATTAGCTAAATCCTTGTCAGAAATGCCTTTAGGTCTTGCTTGTGCCAGAGATATAATTCTGCAAACACATTTATATACATGTAGTAACAAAACATCAACAAAGTTGTTATATTTGAGCTTGTGTTTGATATATGAATGTCAGGTTAAATGTATAATAAACTTATACTTTTGTTCGATTTCGGATCCGTCAGATTTTGTTGTGGTGTTCTGGTTTTGCGAGTTGCTGCTTCCTGCCTCCATTGTAAAAAAAAATGACACAAAATGACAAAAGTTATATTTTGTTTTTGTATGGCATCAAGTTACGTTACACATGTATGTAACACATGTTAGCATATGCACATCAGAGATGCCGTACCAAAAAAGAACACTAATCACTATAGGCTGATTCTCACTACTTGTACATTGTATGTATGTACACTCTGTTTAAAGAAAAGTGAGGATAGCGTTACGCTAACGGAATTGGCGAGATATTTGCTGGCAGCCAATGTTGATTTGCTTACGATTTTACGACTAAACTTTTGTGCAATGCAGTGCAATGGCCTTTATGCCTCGTGTAACGACGCATGCGTTACATAATAGACTACACAGGGATCCATTTTTAAAACCTAAAAGATCGGCTCGTCTAATCGGTGTTTGAAGTTTTATAATATTATTAACAAGTAACAATTCATACAGATATAACGCGTCTAATGTGATGTCTAATGAACATCTAATGAAGGTTTGTACAGAATGTTGTTTCATGTAGTAATTTGTTTAAACATGATACTGATTCCAAAATAAATAAATTCAATAAAATTATATCGCAACACATTACACAGTTCAGTTTATTTCAGACTATATACAATTAATATAGAAATCATTTTTCTTTTGCTAGAAATTGATCAAAAGCTACAATATACTCGTTGTTAGGATCGAACTTTTTGACAAACGTCGCCCACTCTCCCGGTCGATTAGTTTTCAAATAATTTCCTATTTTTCTCGCGATTTCTTTCTGTCTCGAATTGCATTTTTCGCAAGTTGTTGCCAATGCATCTGGGAGTATACCTGTGTACAAAAACAGAAGAATTTAGTTGAATTTCAGTATGAGTCGTGAACGCACACAGATTTAGGATATGAATTAGTCACAACTTTCTTTCAAAAGCGACATTTTTCTTAGTTAAAAAATATATACAGCGGCTAAGATGTGAACAAATATATTCTAGTATGTTTATCTCACGTAAATTTTATCTTCTTTGCTTGAAAACAACGCGGTGTCATAAAAAAGCTATATATAATTATATATGTTAACTTACGTCTCAGACTGCGTCCATCGGCAGTGCAAGAGCCTTTGTCGAGAATGCAATCTATATATTGCTTTATAAGACGTTCGTTGGTGAGAATTGCGTCTATATCTACATTATCGTATGTATCCGAATAATATTCTGTTCCTGAAACGAATCCAGAGAACACGAACAGCAGTGCAAGCATAAACAGATTCATTTCTCGGTAATTTTTCTCTTTGATCTATCAATCTAAAAATAAATCACAACAAATTAATTTTTATTCTTTCTTGGAATTATTTTAAACCTATTCTGTTTTTTTCAGCGCGGATATATATTTTATCATCTTGAATACGTGATCAATAAAAAAGAACGGATAAAAACCACGAGGAAAAAATCGCATGTTCTAAACGTCCAGTCCGGACCTTTTATCTAGTTTTTCTAATTGTTAACCATATATGTGGGAAAGAGTTAATTAAAAAGCAAACAAGAAGTATAAGTACATGACGCTTCTCTCAAAAGTTAGAAAAATTAGTAAGACAAAAACCATATATTCTCACCCGCTTTAATTCGAATACGTAACTTGAATCCAATGTTCTCACGCGTCACGACGCGTCACTGATTAAAAATACTTTACGTATCGAGTTTTGTACCGCGGAAGAAGTTTTATCGGAAAGCTTAAACATAATTGTATCACATTTTATGTTAATTTATTTATGAAATTTATAAATAAACGCGGAATCGATTTATTCATCGTGTCACGTAAAGTTTATATTTTGGTAGAGATAAACGTGACGATTTACACGTTCAAGTAAACACACGTGTGATGCAAGTTTATACTGTGAGTGACGCAAAAGTTGTGTCCAATCTAAAGAATTTCTCAATTAACATGCGTTCTCATCTTATCATATCACTTTAGTTTTGTTAATTTTTGTAAAATTAAAAAACCTTTAAAATTGATTAGTCGAATTAATCTTTTATATTCGAGTCATTCGCTGATATTTTATATGTGTCAACTTTCGATTGTACTGACAAGATACTGATACGTATGCGCGTAGTTAATAGCCTTTGAAGGATCATCTGGATCGAGATTGTGTGTATGTTGACATTTAAATCTAATTATTCGAATAGTTAACAGGTTTTATGATGTTTATTATGCTCGATGCGTGAGTGTATGTACGTTTATGAGCTATTACACGACTGTTTTTTGCAAGTTCTTTTTTTGTCATATACTCGAATTTTGCCTACATGAACAAGTAAGGTTATTCTACCATCAGCGATAAAATAATTGAGAAGACGTTTATATTTTTTTACTCGTCAATTACTGAAAGCAGTTGATACAACCCGTATCTCAAGATGGAATTGGCAAAAGAAATCATCAGCGGTCTAGCAAATATTCAGAACAACAACATTTTGCCTGAGGAAACATTCGTACAATTATTAGATATTATTATGTGTTATATTTGCAAGAACGGTACCGATGCAAAAAGTAAATATAATAAATTTTATTTACAAAACATTATTGTGCACAAACAATATACGAAATATTCATAAATTATTTGGAAAATTAAATTTATACATGTATACATCAGGTGTTTCAGCTGTGTATCCGTCCAAGTCGGACTTGGTGAAGAGCGCTGTTGTCAATATCTCCTGCCTCTTTATAGAGGCTGCTAGACACGATTATGATGAGGAGAGCTTGAAGAATTTCCTTCACAACGAATATATTAATGGACAAAGGATTGAAAAGCTGTGCGGTACTTATATAAGAAATAAACAAGATATTCAAACTCAATTAGAATTGATAGGAGATAGTGTACCGCATGTAGTGGATACAGATTGGCGTCTACATCACTGTGTCAAGGTAAGTTTTTATCTTCTCTGAAATATAATAATGTAAAATCGATGTAAGAAAACTGATTTTCACACTTTTACAAAATATTATAAAAATTTATATTATATATATTAAAACTGAGAAAGGAACAAAAAGACAATTTGAAACATAGAAAATATTGAAATTTATGCAAGTTATATTATTCTATTCTATTGAATGTAGGTCAGCACTGGTCGTTCCATCTGCATGCCAATTTATAATATACAATTATGTACAAAGAAATGCAATAAAATAAACTATGTAACATTCACATGCACCATACAACAACTACAAGATTTAGTGTACAAATTAAAAGATATTGTTAGACACATTGACAAAATGTCTAATATGTAAATGTACATAAAAAATAATTGTGTATAATTATATATTTAATATAAATACTTGAAATATTTATTATTTTGAACATATGTAATTAATGTACACATATAGCTAGTTGATCAAATCTCCAGACAGTTTGTATAACTGCAATAAAAAATATGTATTTTTTGTAGTCAAGTTTTTCCAAGAGGACTGAATTTTGTTATAAAATGTTGGAATTTAAAATAAAATTTAAATCTACTTACTCTACACAGCTTAAAACATAAAAGTTCAAAAAAAAAAGTGATAATCTCTCAAGTCAGTTTTACAATTTTTATTACACTTCCTAGAATACTTGATATTTTCTCACAACAGGTTTGTGACATCATATGGATATAGGTATGTGCATGTATATGAAGGATACTTTATACAAGTAATACACAGCTTTTTATGCAGGTACAGCTATAATGATAGTTTTGCTTTTTATTACTGAAAATATTTTTTATGATTTTCTCAAATTATTATATTTCTATTATTTTTATACATGTATATGCTAGAACATATACATACGTATATATAAAAACCGGTTAAAAAATGCAATATATTTTCTATTCTGCAACTTACTATTTAAACCTTCCTATAATTTTGAAGACAAAAAATATACGTATAGATTATAGAGTAAAATATACGTATAGATTACAGAGTATGGTTACACATTCTTGCTAATTAAATATAAAATCATAGTTATTAATTTTCCTTTTATATTATATTTTATATATACTTTTTTATAATCATAATACACTGTACAAATAAAGTTTATAATATTTTTTTTATTAAGAGAGACTGATTTTTAAATATGAAAATTTCTTAACAAAATTTTCTTCTGTGTTCTGCTTTACACTTTTCCAATTTATATTCTATTTGTCCTCATCAATAATTATAACAACAAAATGCGTATGTTATATGTAAATTATTATAGATAAATAAAAAATAAATTGAATAAGCCAACAGGAGAAAATTTACAAAGTATAGTACAAGCATAAAAACAGAATAGAAAGAGAAAGATAATATAGTGGCAGAGAGACAAATGTTATAAATTTTTCACGGATTTATATGAGCACTTCTGCTTTTTGTCAAAATATTCTTTTCATCTAAGTTAAAGTAACATAACGATCACAGTATATTTATACATATATATATATAATCGTCAATTTACATATATATTTCTTTCTTCTCTTCTCTGGATGTAATTAACATATATTTTATAATTTTTTTTTATTGTTCCAATATCAATTACTCGATATACGCGATATAATAAGGCCTCTGACATTTCACTACCATTAGCAGTCTTCGAATATTTTTAAAGTCACCCTTAAAAAACTTTATCAACTTTTACACTGCTTTAACTTGAAAGAAAGAATTCAGAGTAAACCAAAATGTGTAAATAATCAAAACATGATTACAAATACAATGATACAATCGGCAATATTCATATTTCTAATGAAAGATATATAGCTCTCAATAAAAAAACAATGTTTACATTTCAAAACAAATTTTTATATTGCAAACATTTATATTGCTTTCTATAGCTTTGGTTTTTCAAAAAATTATTATTTTCTCAGAGATAGCTCAATTACACAAATTGATACTAAAACAATATGACATCATTGTTATGTATGGTTTCAGTACAAGTGATATCACAAAAAAATTGAAAACTACATACATTCTCTATAAAAGCACATTATCTCAAAAAAAAAAACAAAAAAAAAAAAAAAATTATTAATCAAAAGTGACGACATTAAAAGCTATAATAGAGGTAATTTTTAAAACAAACATTGCTCGTTTTATATTTGCAATGCCACATAACTCTTTTGGACATGAAGGATTATTCAAAAATATTCAATGCTGCATGTACTATGTAAATTTTTTTATCAATCTTAATCTTATATGATATATAAAAATGTATATATAATTTAAGTTTAGGTAACATTATATTAACTTTTAATTATATGTGTATAGTTCACCTATACCTAACAGTTTTTTTTTTTTTTTTTCTATACACATACGTATGTGCTATGATTTATCGTGGATATTCTCTTCTGCCACGAATATAATTGCATGTGCATACGCATTTCATAATCATAGTTTTCCATAGTTATTGTTTTTTTTTTTTTTCATAAAAAATCTGTGATTGTGATATTTTTAATTGCTTAATCGCTAACGAATAACGTGCATCTATTATATATAATATTATATATAGTATATTACATTATATTATATATACTATTACATACTATATATAATATAATATATATTACAATAATATTATTAATATATATTATATATGTATAATAGATGATTGTATAACGTATTATACACACTATGATGTTAACAAATGAATCTCAGAGCACAGAGCACCAAGACGCAAATCATATAATAGTCGATTTAAATACATAACTTTAGTTATTATAAAGTGTTCTTGCAACTTATATCTGAGTGAAATCTATATTGCTTGAGTGTTACTGCGATGCACAATTCAAGTATAACAAAATAGATATGATAAAAGGCTGGCTTACTTGTAACCACGTTTCTTTTTTCGTCACAATGTAACGTCTCGAATTTGGAAACAGCTTAGTACTTGCATGTGTTTTTTTTTGTGTATCGTTGTGTATGCATGCGTGCGCACACACATATGTACGTGTACATGTATAAATCATTTTACTTCATAAAATTAGCGTCAGGTAATTTATCGCTCAAAATTGAAAAGATGTACCGTAAAAGATTAGGGATAACTAGGAGAAGATGCACGTATGTATAGTAAAAAGAAAAAAATCATTATTATCAACTTCTTCGACACGACATAGTTCGTAAAGCGTTTCCACCGAATTCGCTGAATAACTACACCATACACCGGTTCGTTTCGAAAGAATTGATGAAACGGTATTGCCAATGTTATAAGTATATATAAACGCGGAAATTTATGTGGCCTTATAATCATATTATCAACGAATGCTTACAAACTAATGTGCTCAACACAATGATATATAACTCATTTAAAATAGAAAATAATTAGATCTTTCGTGATTGTTATTTACAGAAATGTACAGATTCTTAACACGCCATGGAACATTTTAACAATGGCTGTAACTGCTCTTTGCTCATTACCACGCGACACTTACATTGATAAATTAATCGTTTCAAGCTTTACAACTTTGTCTCTCTTTCTGATATTTCTCGCTACACTGCGGATGACGGATAAACGCAAGTTTTAAATATACATATATGCGGAATATATATGAGGATCGTACGGATGTTGGAAACAATGTTAGAATTACTGGCAGTAAATATCAGAATATGAGCCATGTATACAAGCCTATCGAGCGATTTATTCTAATATGTATTTTTTAAGCCAGACTGTACGTGTGTGTTTTGCGTTTTACTTAAGAAAGAATCTCTTTGCTTCTCACGATTACGTTTCCGCTTTATTTCTTTGCACTTCGGATTTTTTACCCTGTATCTGCTCGCTGGTCTTACCAAGATCTTCGTTCTTGGAGATGTTCATTGGCGAATTATTGACATTGGCTTGAGCATTGTTCTTCGGATTGTTCCGTTCTCTGGGCGACGACCGCTCATCTTGACCGCCCAATTCGGTCGTTTCTGTCGTTGCTGTCGTCTCGTCGCTGTTGGTTTCCTTAGATTTCGCTTTCGCAAACTGTTCCGTCGTAACGTCGCCATTGATTTTCGATGCTGCCTGATTCTTTTCTTTCTTATCGGGCGAGCTCACGGTGTTGTCGACAATCTCAACGCCGCATTTTGTGTCTACGAGTTTTGGCTTAGAACTTTCGTCTTTACATCGCGCGGTCTCTAGCGTCTTTTGCATCTCCGCTGCGTCTTTAGACGTCTGCTTCCGTTCGTTTGCGCTGTTCGTTTGCGAGCCCAAGTTTTCAGACACATCGACATTCGTGACTAATGCGGAATTATGCGATGCCGAAGAAGAAGTCTGCTTGATTATGGCTTGTGTCTCGGTAACGGCATCTTTTGTACTTATCGCAGATGATGTCTCGACGACGTTAGAAATGGTTAAACTGCCAGTTTTGGACAAGTTAAACGCGTTAGGTTCTGTGCCGCGTTGTAGCGAATGTATGGGCATGCTTTTGGACAAAAGTAACGCGACGCTGTCCACCGTCGACGTGATCGGCGGCTGCGACTCCGCTTTCCCGAGATTAAAGGACGAGATCGAACTCGGTGACGAGGTCTTGGGCGACTTCGGCGAAGACGAATGAGTGCTGGGTGGTATTCTCTGTACCGCCGGCGGCTGGTTGGACACCGGCGAGTAGCCAGTGGTCTGTGGTATGTAACTCGATCGTTGATACAGCTTGTTGATTGACGGCGGTAAACTGCTATGGAAGGCACTGGGAGGCGGGATACCTATGGGCGACCGTATCAAAGGACTCGGAAATCGACTAGCGTCCGGGAACGGAGGTGGAAAAGGTGAGTATATGATTCGTGGATTTGTATTGGGTGTAGGAGATGGTATAAACGGATTGGTCGACAACATGTTCACAGGAGAGTTTCTCGGCGATATGGGAGAACCTGTGTTGCGACATATGTCCCGCGGAAACGGAGTATTTTGATAACTTCGAGCGTTCAGCGAGTAAGGCGGCGGCGAAATAATCGGCGAGTTGACCGTTGAGACGATAGGCGACAGAGTTTTGGGATCGATCTTCATCATGTTGAGCGTGATGCTTTTCGTGTTAGTTGTTGACTGTTCCTTTTCCTTCGTGTCGTTTGCGACACCGTACATAGGTTTAACACCCGACGCGGGATTGCCCAGGTATCGCGGCATGTTCCGCATCTTGAAGATCTTGGCCGGTTTCGACGGAATCTGTTTGCTCGTACCTTCGGACGCGATTTGAATCTGCATCTCCTTCGCTTGATTTTTAACCGCTACGTAATTATTTTTCGACAATGTGGGATTCCAAGACTTGGGCGGATCGCGTAATGTTTTGTATCCCATTGGTTGGTTCTGCTTTTTCAGAGACATTCTTTGGGTTACGTGAGACGAGGATGGTACCGATGACGTTGATACCGCGAGTGGATTGGACGACGTTGATGTGGGCAAAACAGATTTGGTGCTTTTACTCTCTTGTACCGTAGACGTGCTAGGAGTATACACCGGAACATTGGGAATATTCGGTATGTGTTTGATTGCCATGTCAGACGTAAATAACGGACTTTTCTTAGTGTTTATTTTAAGCAAATCCGGCACATCTAACTTCCCGCGTCCCTCCAATTTGTTTTTCTCCTTCGAATTTTCTCCTATTTTCGCACAGATATCGTTGATCTTCGAGCCAATCGTATTCGAGCTGATTTTCGCACAAAGTTCATTTAGATTAGTGCCCTTGGCGGTCGCTTCCTGCTTGCGCATAGACGCCTGTTTCATCAGAGATATGGGAATCGCGTCCGGACACGGTGGTACCGCGCTGGTCGATGTCGGTTTCGACGCCACTGTTGTTGTAATCGTTGACGTGGCCGTTATAATAGTTACGTCGTTACTCGAGTAGTTATTCTTCACTGGCGTGGAACTTATTGACGTTTGCGTGCTTGATTGAGACACAGATAACCCTGAATTGGTGGATGTTGAAAAAGCGATAGGTGACGTTCCCAACAACTTTTGTGGCACGCAATTGTTGTTTGAGTTTTTGAGCACTGGTTTCACTGATGACGTGGACTCGTTGTTCTGTGTGACGGCAATATTTTCACTCACCTGGGCCACTGTATTGCTGCTCTGAGTACATTGCGATCTGTGATTTATCGTATTGGTCGCGTGGCTCGACATAGATTCCGCGCTCGGTATTTGCACAGATGAGTTTGTTCTCTGTTCCAACAAATCCAGAGCTTGCTGCACGTCAATATTTGTACTCTGATTATCTTTTTCATAGAGAACTTCCTGTTTATCAGATGTAGATGAAGGATCCGTTGCCGAAACGCTCTGAGACGCCGTCGCGGATACGATCGGTTTTTGTGTACAAGTTGCCGTGGAACACGAGACCGATACTTTCTCCACCGCGTTTCCGTAAGTCGTTCGTGCTTTTACATCAGTTGATTTCGTATCTTCCAACAATGTTTTACTCTCAGATTTTTTCGTGTTCTGCTGAAAAACTCGCTTTTCCTTTTGCGTTTTCTTGGAGTAAGTGTTATTAACTTGACCTATTTTTGGTTGAAATTGCAACTTCACGCTCAACGCATCAATTTTTGATCCGGAATTCCCTGTTTTCGCCTCGCTTATATTCTTCGCGCATTCTTTCTGAGCTTCAGTTTTAAAATCGGTGTTGTTATTATTTATCGACACCTTCTTGTCGACGATATTCGCGTCCTTATTTCCAGCAAAAGATGCGTTCTCTTCCACACTTTGTATCGTTGGTCTAATAATTTTTTGCTCTTGCGAAACTGTCTTCTCCTCTTTGGCGTCAGCAGTTTGATTGTAATTTTTTATTTCTCGCCTATCTTGTTGCGACTTTGCCACAGTATGATTTCCTATTTCATTTGTCTGTCTTGTTGCGCTTCCATTTTGCTGAGCCATCAGTGTGCAACTCTTGGATGAATTCTCGGACGTGGGCTTGACGTCAATCGTAATGAGGGACACATCGTCCGAGTCAGGAAATATTGGATTTGTTGCCACCTGCGCGTCGATAACTAAAGTAGATCGCATCATCTCCGTAGGTTTTGATGTATCACAATTTTCAACTAGTGAATCCGCTTTATTCACTTCGATGATAGAAGTGATGGTGTTCTCGGAGGTTTTGTCATCTTGCAAATTATCGATATCTGTGTCTCTTTTATGAACCGTATTCGATATATCAGTTATACTCATCACACCGGTCTCCGATATTTTTAACTGCACTTCCTTCCATTCGCGTTTTAACGACTTCTCGTCTTTCAATTCTATGGAATCAATGCCAGCGTCGGTTATTGATTTCTTGTAATTGGCATTGTCCTCTGATAATTTTATGCGTTTCGAAGACGATTCGAATATTCTGTAGCTTAAATGTAACGGTACTTTCTGCAATAAAATGTTTACGGATTACTGCATACATCAATATCTTTCTTGATTAGACTATATTTATTACGAACACAGTGTGTGTAACAAATGTCTTATACTTTGTTTTAAAGACACTTTTTCTTCCATATAAACTAAAATTAAATTAAATACATACCCGTCTCCAGTGATAGATGTACATCACGTCCATTAATGTATAACTACTACATAAAGGTTCCTCTTTGTACATTATATCAACTCTATGCGTATCACTAAGGCCATATTTGGCTCTTATTAATTTTTGTAAGTGAAATACTGTAACCGCAGCAGGACACCGCAGGTATCGCCTCAAGAGCGACTTTTGTGTATCATCTTTAATAGCACTTGTTTCACTCAAATCTTTCGAGTGAGGATTATAATATTCCAAAGATAAATTAAGAGATTCATCTGGAGAATATATGTGGGATTCTATAGGTTCTCCGCGAGCTTCCGGAGATGTCACTTGATTACGCAGTTCCGGATGTTTCGCATAGAATTCTCTTCGACATCGCATTTCATCTAAAAGAGATACGTTCTTATAAACGTTACTTTTGCACGACAAAAAAAGTTTTTCTTTACAAAGAGAAAAAACGTACTCTGATAACATCCAGGTACCAATTTATATACAATATCCTGCAATGTGTGATCGGGTCGTATATTTAACAACGGTCTGCTTTTGTGAACCTGTACCTCGCAAATCGGGCAATATTTGTTATTTTCCAAATACTTAACAATGCAACTTCTGCAAACTGCAACAAATAATTTCAAAATATATCACTACACAAACATTGATGTAATTATACACATATAGGGAATATAATGCTATTAGAATTTTCGACTTCTATTGTAACACAACATTGTAAAAAGAAAAATACTGTACATGAGTGTAAACATTCTATGATAGTGGTTGCATCAATGAAATATCCTCCACACAATTTGCACGTCAACTGCTCATTAAGCTTAGCTAAATGCACTCGGTGTCCACCACTCTGTCCCGACATCCTATAAAACAAAAATATATTAATATAGATTTGCGATGTTCTGTATACAAGCAATATATTAGATTATATACAAACATGTATTATTTTCTTATATACAAATAAATTACGTATAGAAATATAATTTATCGTCACAAAGCATTAAAGAGATCATACGCATACACACACTCACAATATTATATGTTTATTATAAAATATATACAGTAGGGGATAAAATTAGTAACTAATTTTTTTATATAAACCAAATAAATAAATAATAAATTTAATAGCTATCAAAATAGTTTAACTAAGTAGAACAAACACAAAGAGAAAACAGTAGAGTATATACATATATATGTGTGCATGTATATATGTGTACAAAATATATACACCAATATAAACATGTGTATATTGATCAACTAAGATTAACAATCCAGTTTCTCTTGTAACATAATTTTGTTTTATAACATTTCGAAGGATGGAACAACACCACATAACGGTGCAGATGAAAATTGGGGAAAACATTGACAGAGCTATGGTTAATGTGTTGAGTGGGTGCCCTAGATATTTTTGTGATTTATAATATTTGCAACGCGGAAATATTGCGGCGCTATGTTTACATGCGTGTGAGCGACGAAGAAAATAAGAACTTACGTGATGAGGAAAGCGAAAATCATCCGTTTTATTTAGTAATCGCCATTTGGCCTCAAAAGTCAGGAAAGTTGGGTCAGCGATGTAACATGTCACGAATTGCTGTCGTGCCTCGCGCGTAAAAGCAACCTTCACATTTCCCCCCGTGCAACAATATTTTTTGCAAACGCACAACTGACTGGCGAAGCGATAACATATATTGTCCGATATAATTTATCTCAATCGCTTAAATTCATCTTAAAATATAAATATGCATATGTACATATAAACCACCGTGCTGTGAAAACTGCGCGTACAGCAGCAAAACAAAATGGCGGATAAACAATCGTGCGCGCGACATTTCTGAAAACATTGCTCCAATTCGATATCGAAAAGTCCCGGTTGCAAGCGAGAACGTGCAATTACGTATGGTGTACAACGGAAGTTGACCAATCAGATTTATTAATGTGAGGAACGTCATATTGCTGCTTTCTCCAGTTCGGAGACACGTAATTGGTTTGCTGTTTTTTAGCAAAACATGTAGAATTAGCTATTTCTTTATCATTTCTTTTTAAGAAAAAATTTTAATTTACATCTTAAAACTATTTCCGTACTATTTCCTAACACTCAGCACTTGAATTTTACTTATTATATCTCTTAGTTGAATACTAGAGAGCCATGGACAATCTATATACAATTTGTATATTTGTTAAGAAAAATTCAGTATACATTAGAAACTCTAAAGTTTTACATATAATAAGAAAATTTGATATTCAGAATGTATGCGCTGTGATAAAAACACAGTTTTTTGTTTTAAATACTCTATCAACATTAAAAAACTCGCTTTTAACTCGAACTTCTTTAGATTTACTCTAAATAATCCTAAAAACACTATATACACTAAAAAAATAAATAAATAAAACAGAAGTCAACAAAATACATGGATAGGAATTTATGAATAGAGAAGCACCTTCTTTTGCAGAAGAAAACGAATAAAAACAAATTGTTTATTCATTAGAGTACAACAAATCGTACTCTAACGCATATGTTACGTAAATGATATTTGATTTTTGTTGGTATAAAAATCAAACATCCATTGCTGATCCGGCACGTTCGCACAGCGAGCTGCCCGTAAGTTGTCATTGCTGTGTAAGTTAGTGCCGTCAAGACAAAGGCCGGTTTCTACGTGTATTAATTTGCCGTTCTACAAACATTTGCAAATGCAGTATTTTTTCAATCGATTTGAAAACGTATGCAAGTGTTGATATTGGAAAATAATACAATACATGCACACACCTTAGTTAATATCCATTCCTTTCCGCTTTTTTCGATATTGCAGTGTGACATTCGAACTTGGATATACGATTTTGAACTGTGATCATCCAATATTCTTGCGCACACTTCTTCTCTTCGTAATTCGCCAGAATTGCTCAACGAGAAAAACTGAATTTTAAAAATATAGCTGATCTTTTAAATTTGCTCCATCCCCCGTCGTACGAAATATATTTAATAACGATTTGATAATGTGTATCAACTTACACACCTGACTTGGATACAACTTGGAATGACAACTATACAATCCTAAATTGTACGGTTTGTCTTCGTCATGCTGCAAATTGTCCAAACACAATCGTCTGCCACGTAACCTGACGCGGCCGTACGCTATCGAATTCTCGTCGGGAATAAATTTTTCCGGATAAACATTATCAAGATACCATTTGAAACTGTGGCAATTGAGTCTTTTACGTAATTTTAAACGTTCACTTAAGTCTCCGACCAGTTGTGGATTATCCTGGGATTTTATTCGTTTATGTTAAGATGTGATTAACTATTCTAACTCTCTTGTCATCTGATAATACCTTAAATTCACTACGATGGAGCAGAAATAATCTTTTATAATTATCCATCCAAACAAACGCCAAACGAGCCGTGTTTATTCCGTGAGTGTCTTTGTCGTTCGGAAATTTGTATGGATGAAAATTTCGGAATATATGACCGACTCGGGAACAAGGAATGATTTCTAACGAACCGCCACATTGCCATATCTATCGGAAAATAAAGAACAATAAACTATCTTTCTACATTAGCATATGTTTCATATAAACACTTGAAAGATTCATACTTCAAGTTTTACTTAAAAAAATATAACTCACTCTGAAAGACATTTCCAAATTTTCACCTCCCCAACCATCCATCTTGTCATCGTAGCTACCAATGTCCCAAAAGTATTTTCTATCAATAGCGAACAAACCACCTGCCATTGTGGGAGATCTAGTCGGCGATATAGAGGAAGCACGTGATTTAATTTCGTGTTTCTGAATATTTATCCATGTGAAATGACCCGACCATGTAAATCCACCAATTTCGAAAAAGGATGGTTCGTTATCGTGCAAATATTCTAATGTTTCCTCAGAAATGTTGTCAATTATCGGCATTAATACAGCGTTTTTCTTTTCTTTTATTCGTTGTAACAGAGGTCGTAACCTGTAAAACATTAAAATATGTATTACAAAAAGTTTTTGTATGTAAAAAAATAGTTTTCTATTTAAAATGCATGAAAATTCAAATGTGTAAGGATAGAAAAACATATATAACTTCTAATCTCAAATCAAAATACCAGTCTTTAATAACTTCGCAGTGTGCATCCAGAAAAACAAGGACATCACCTACAGCTTTTCTAGCTCCATGAAGACGAGCACGTATCAGTCCTTGTCTATATGGCAATCTGAATAATTTTACTTTTGGAGGCAAACGCGTTGAAAGGTAATAATTCAGTTGTCCCTGAAGTTCTTCTACAAATCAATAAACACTTTTTACACATTATGTTATTAGTTAACATGACTTTATGGCAAAACAATGTTAACAGCAATAACAAACATTATTTTCTAAACAAACAACATAACTGATTTGTTTTTGTAATCAAAATAAAACCTAAACATTAGAAAATATATAGAAATTAATTAGATTTCTTTGCATTTGTCATTGCTTATATTTAACAACAAAGATATGTAAATGTAAAACAATTTATACTTTTATTAAAATTAGATATGTACAACTATCCAGATAGATCTTTACCACAACTTAATCTTCATGGTATTCAATTATAAGTTATCTTACATTAAAGTAAAACTCCATTTAGAATATTAATGTTCTACTTTAATATTAATTTAAAAAATACCTTCCTCACTATGATCGTCGATCAAAATAATTTCTTTTAATAAATGTGGAGAGGAACCCTTCAAGACACTGTGTACTGTGCGCAATAGAACACTCCATGGTTCATTGTAAAAGATAATTATTACACTAGCACTTGGCAATAATGTATCATATGTAAGATTCACACATCTACAATACAAAGCCAACATGCATTTGTAAAAAAACAAAAAAAACCAAAAGAAATGCTACAGTTGCATGCAAAAAATTTCTGTTTAAATGCTGGACAATATATTATATTCTTACAATGGATTGCGTACATCTGGTAATTGCCTATTTAGTGATATTTTATTTGAAAGGACAACATTCAATGCTTTCTTTGCAAGAGCTGTTTCACCTTGAATCTTTTCTTTTCCATATAAATAAGCAGGTTCACCATTTTCTCCAAGTCCAGGTATAACATTAAATTCCAATTTTGATATCTGTTTTTCATATCTGGAACATTATTTTAATCCCATTTATTTAAAGAAATAAAACACATTATATGATTGAATAAAACTGTGAATGAATGAACTATTTAAGTACACACAGGAATTAGATATATAAAATAATAAGTAATAAACTCATACCGTTTGTTTTGTAATCCATGTAATGCAAAATCTACATCTTTCTGTCTTAGAGAGAAATTTTTCTTGTCAATCTGAGCTTTGTAAATTCTGAGATTATCATTAGCGTGAAATAACTGTTTGACAATGACCAAAATACCAATTACGTATAATGTGCATAATGATAATTTCAGTAATGATTTCCGACGGGTAAACATTATTTCTCATGAGTAAATCATCGCTGTTGCGTTGCAATTGATATTGCAAATTTACGTAATTAGTAATTGCTGATGACAGTCAGGTTATAATGGAGCACCACTTGTTGCACATAGAAATGTCATATAGTCGCGTTTTTCGTGTTTTGTTTCACATCGCTTGCACACCTACAACATAAGAAATTTAAATAAATTTATAGCATTAAAAAAAATTGCTGTTATTACACTGCGTACATTCGACAGATGTCATTTACACGTGGTAAAAACGATACATATGGTATGCACAGTTCGATATACACTTGTTCTTTGCAAAAAGAATAGAGGAAAAACAAACTTAAAAGCCATATATCATGTGTACGTGTTACTAGTTGCATAATAAGACTGGTCTAACTGAAAAAAAAAGATCGCTTTCAGTAGATCCAGCTGCTTTGCAACGTTTTGCAGCAGTTCATGCTTTTCCAACGTGTTTATTATGCAGTGACCATCATGACCATGTTTGCAGTGAACTATAACAGCGTATTGCGCCGATAAGAATTAAAAAGATAAATTCGGCGCAAAGCGCTTATGTATACAAAACACTGAGTTCTATTAAACACAGCCATTTTCGAAATTCTATATACATGTAAAATATTGTTTTTGATATGTTACATATGTAATTACATATAAAATGTATTATATGTAAAATGAGATGATAATATATGATGCGAATAACTAAAATTATCATGCAGGTGTGGCTAAACCGAAAAAACAAATTATGTAATAAAATTATGTATATTTGTTTATATACACTGCAAATTTTTTAAAATTATTAAAAAGCTTAGCAAACAACTCCGAAGAGTAAACATTGCATTTAAAATGTCAGAGTTTATGAAATCCAGCAAGAAGTTTATTATATACATGTTTCCCAGAAAAATTGTTTCTTTCCTTAAGTAAGCTTTTTGCAATATTCAGACCAATACTCTTGGTCTTAATTTTACCACATCATGATGTCTAAAAGACCTTCTTGAAAAGTTTTATTAAACAATATGCTTTTTTATTAAAAATATAAAAAAAATATCTACTACTAAAAATCTATACCAAATCCAGTCCTTTTATTCTGTAACTTTTTATAACGACACACAATGCACAAAAATTCGTAACGCATGCGTTAAGGTACAGAATAGGGCTGCAGATCTAGTAACTAATAATCTTCGCATATACAACAAATATGTTTGATGTTTTTTAAAATTAGCGTCATGCAAATCACCAAATGAATATAAGTCCCAGTTATATATAAAGCAGTAAGTAAAATTATACATTTGTAAGATCGGCATTGTGCGCTTTGTTTGCCTTGTGTTTGGAAGAAAAGAAATTTTTAATATCAGAAAACGATTTGCCCAAAGTTTCCGGCAGAAAAAGGTATATAAAAATTGTACCTATTAGGGATGTAAAACTGAAAAAGAAAAATATACTTTCGATACTTATGCTTTTCACGATATAGGGATAGCTTTTTACAACGGCGAACATCATTAGATACGCGAAGGAAACTATGACACCACCACCAATACCACGTATGGACATGGGAAGTAATTCTCCGATTAGTGTCCATGGTATGTTTGTAAATCCAAACGTGCTAGTGCAAATGTAAGATAATACAAAAACTAGTAATAACCACTTTTTATCAGCTCCGGTATCTTCTACGTTACCGTTGTCATCATATGATGTTGCTAAATGCATGTACATTCCGGAAAGAAACATAGAAATAGTCATTCCAATTCCACTTACAATGCAGAGAACCCTTCTGCCATATCTTCTACTAAAAAAGACAGTTAATACGCTTATAATAAATCGGATAGCACCCAACAAAACGAGTGCGCCAGTTTCATCAAAACTCTTGCTGAATGCCCCACCCATTTCATGAAAAATTGAAAGTGCGTAAAATATAATCAGATAAGAACCAGATAGTTGTTGCAATAGGAAGAGTAAGAGAAGTATTATTATAGGCTTATAAGCATCTGCTGACCTCAATGCATAATAACAAGTTTTTAAACGTGTCAATGTGTTTTTTGACGTCTCATCAGTTACTATGCGATTTCTATACGTTTCCATGATTCGTGAATATTCTTGCTCATAAATCTAGAAAACGTTTATCTTATGATAAGTCTGAGATTCTTATAGAGATAGTTTTTGAAATACATGTGAATTACACATATCTTACTTACTGTTTGTCTTCTGTTAAGTCGTTTCAAATTGCGTTTCATTTCACACAATTGTGTTTCATCACACATGCTGCTTCTAAAGCATAACCAGTAGGGGCTTTCAGGTACAAAGTAAAGTGCAAAAAAAATGCAAGACTCTAGTGCAAGGAAAACCATAGTTATGCTGCGCCAATCTAGCAATGCAGCTAGACAGCAGGTGATTAATATACCCAAGGAAACAAATACAGAATTAAGGCATAAAAGCATTGGTCTGATTTGTGGATGTGCAAGTTCAGATATGTAAACCAAACCAACAGTCGTAAGCCCTGCTGCAATTCCAATTACAATTCGGGCTGCGTAAATAGTAATAATAGATTTAGCAAAAATCAACAAAATCCATGATACTGCTGCAGGAACACAAGACAATACTGAGACCATTTTGCGTCCAAATCTATCCATTAGAGGACCAGCAATGGTAGATCCTATTGGTAATGTTATTGTAACTAAACTTGCTATGGAACAAAAAATGCAAAATAAATAAATAAAATTGAAAAATAAAATATTTTCTATCAATTATTAACTATTAGAGAACAGAAAAGTGATTAAAATTTTGCATGTTAAATATCAAACACTATATTATTATAAAAAGATCTTATTCTTTAAAGATTAAGTAAAACTATATCCGACAATTGTTAAATTAAAAAAAATCATCAAAAGTTCTTGAAAAACTGACCTATCCAAGATCCTTCACTGTCAGTGATTTTTATGTCACTATCTGTTTCCAATCCATTTAGCAAAACTGTACTGAAAGCCATATTTATACCAGCTTTTATGACTATACATTGAATTATACAGCTTGCAATGATCTAAAAATATTTTATATATTTGTATAGACATAAAGAGAGAGGAAGAGAAAAAGCAAAAAGATATTCTGTTATAATTATATATATCTAAGAGAAACACGACAGATATTAAAATCTTATACCTGCGGAATCATATCTGTCAAAGTCAGTTTTTTTTCTTTTGAATTCTTAATGGTAACTTGCTGAAGAAAATTACTGTAACAACAAAAATAAAAACTTTGATGCATACATAAAATAAAACACAAAGAACACAAAAATAATATAGCTAAGAAATAATATTAAAAACTTCTTTCATTAATTTGATATTGAAAAGTCATTGATACACAAAGAGATTTTACTTTGATATTTTAAAAGCAATAATTCCTTGTATTTAATTCTATTCTCTTGTTACTTTTCTTAATCTTAGATCTTACCTAACTTCATTTTGAAGTTCCTCATTTTGTTTTGTAGCTCTACGTGTCTTTTCATTAACAATGTCTTCTGTCTTATCCATTTTGTAAAAAAATTCTTTTTCTAAAGTATATGTATCTCTGAAATATATAAAAATATGCAATAAGTGAATATAAACATAGTTGTAATAGACATTAATAATTTATACTTGAGTAAAAACAAATTTATACGCACAATTAATAGCTTTAGACTATATAAAAATAATTGTGGCACATATATTACATATATATAAATTATATAATACTATATTTAAATGAGGAAAATATATTATTTAAACTAACTACCAATTTAAGTTTTTATAGTTACATCATATCCTTTTCAGAAAAATGTCACAAGCTCGTTTTTTATAAATTGATTGCGTTCAGCAGAACAATCTGCTTTGTAGCAATAGAATGTGATTGACTCTTATTTTTTAGAACTAACAAATCAACGTCGATTGTTGACAAGACGATTACTCAGCAATTGGTCTGCTATTCCTAAGTCGCTTTTAAACCCGTTTTACATTAAAGGCAAGACGCAAACGCCAATCACAAGTTTCGTGGAATTGACCAATCAATTTTACGAGATCTGTGGTGCGTTTGCGTCTTGCGCTTAATGAAAGGTTGAGATTTAAGTCCGATGGTTTCCAATTTATCAATGATATTGCATTGTATCAATTATCTCGTATTAAAGAAATATTTTTATGTGTCGATGTTTGAAGTGATTTTTATTCAAGGCGAAAGTGTCAACTTTAGCTTCGACGACGGTTGGCGGACCTGCGACGCGGGCAGTTAACCTTGCTCTTCCCGGAGGCAACACAGCCAGCGACGAGCGCGACGAGCCAATCGCTGCTCGCACCACGACACACCCTTTAAATGCTGGTTTCGTTTATTTTCGAGAAAATCCCGGCAAGATAGTGACGATTGAGCAGTACGTTTCACGTTTATTTCACTGTCGAGACATCGGCTAGCAAGACTTTGATGTTCGTCGGCCTATAACCCAATTTGCATCGCGAGCACTATGGTGAGATATTCTTCATCCTTGTCACCTGCGAATCATACATACGTGTCACTGAGTTGTTCTATCAGTTTATTCCAGTTTTTTTCCATCGAGACAATAATCTCTAGTAGTCATCTCTTCCTACGTTATCATCATTTCAGAGATATACATAGTGAGAAACATAAATGCACAAGTTTTAACAATCGTTCTATTTTTATTTTTTTCTTTGTTCATACATTCCGTTTAGACGGAACAGCAAATGGATTGTGCGCTGGACCTGATGCGGAGGTTACCGCCGCAGCAAATCGAAAAAAATCTCAGCGATTTGATCGATTTGGTTCCTTCATTATGTGAGGATCTATTGTCCTCAGTGGATCAACCGTTAAAGATTGCCAAGGACAAGGAGTCTGGCAAGGACTACCTCTTGTGTGACTACAACAGAGATGGGGATTCGTACAGGTTTGATGAAGATTATTCAAGCTGCCTACAAATATAGAAGAGATAGTATTTTGTCTCCATGTAAACATGTTCCTACAGGTCTCCCTGGAGTAATACTTATGATCCACCACTAGAAGATGGCTCTATGCCTTCAGAACGGCTGAGAAAATTGGAGATAGATGCCAATCATGCTTTTGATCAGTATCGGGAGCTCTACTTTGAAGGTGGAGTCTCCTCTGTATATTTGTGGGACCTGGATCACGGTTTTGCGGCGGTAATTCTTATAAAAAAGGCTGGCGATGGTTCTAAGAAAATTAAAGGATGCTGGGACTCTATACATGTGGTAGAAGTGCAGGAGAAATCGACTGGTCGTACTGCTCATTATAAACTCACATCGACAGCCATGCTGTGGTTGCAAACTAACAAGCATGGATCTGGCACAATGAATTTAGGTGGCAGTCTGACGCGTCAAGTAAGCTTTTGTCGCGAGCGTGTTAAATTCTCGTATCTTGTTTGAAACACTGTTCTTCAATTTGATTACGATGATTGTAGGTTGAACAAGATGCTCAGATCAGCGAAACGTCTCCCCATATCGCAAATATCGGAAGAATGGTAGAAGATATGGAGAACAAGATCCGTAACACCCTGAATGAGATCTACTTCGGCAAAACGAAGGATATCGTGAACGGGCTGCGATCGGTGCAATCACTAGCCGATCAGAGACAAC
This sequence comes from Pseudomyrmex concolor, assembly GCA_014839585.1. Classification (NCBI taxonomy): domain Eukaryota; kingdom Metazoa; phylum Arthropoda; class Insecta; order Hymenoptera; family Formicidae; genus Pseudomyrmex; species Pseudomyrmex concolor. The sequence continues at coordinate 26,990 of QVOB01017419.1, read as the reverse complement.
AGGCCGCGCTCAGGCAGGATCTTGCAGCGGCGCTACAAAGGCGAAACGCCAACAATTGATCCTGCGAGCAGCCAGAAAGCTTCGATTACGATTGCGAATAGATTTCATGGTATTTTTGGATCCTTCGACCTTGTTTCGGGATCTTTCAATCTTCGCAGACATTTTTGTATTTTTGAAGAGAGTCCGTGAAGTCTTTTTTAAAAAAATTGTGTATTCTTTGCAGCAGGCTTTAAACTCTCCCGAAAAAGTCTTGAAATTTTTTTGGACTTTTAGGAATATTAAATACTGCGACCTTCGCCCACAGGTCAAAGAGGTATCTATAGATTCCTTGAAACTATTGTGGTCAATCTACACTATTGAAATATGGCATTTATACTATTGCGCTTTGTTGTCCAGATATGTGAATCAATTACGGACGCGTTGATTAAACCTAAACAGTATGAAAGATACTTTGTTTAATTTAGAATAAAATAGAGTTTATTGTAAATATGCGGGAAAGGTGCAACGCGTTTTAGAGGAAATTAGATAAAAAATGTAAAATGCAAAAGAGAACGAATTATATTATAGACTAGCGTTTACTACATGAAAGAAGAACCTTGAAGATCACAACAATGAATTTTCTTCGTTTCGTCTTTAAGTTTGACAAATATGGGGAAAAAATTACAATCCATAACAGAGTTTTTTACACATAATATTTAAAAAGTATGAATATATTGAACTTGTACTGTTTAGGATTAAATTTAAAAGCGTGTAATTAAACGCTGGAAAACAATTTATATGAAGTTGGAATCGCATTACAATTGTTGTAACAAAAGATTTATCTTCGTAAAAATGAAAATCTTTTAAACACTCAAATTGTAGTATAAAAAAAAAAAAAAAAAAAACGCAAATTCTCTCTTCATTTATATCAATGTTGTTCAAATCAACAAGAAAGCGCAACGCAAACGTTCGAAAGTTTTGTAAGATGCTTGACTATATTAAGAGAAGGCATCTCGCGTTTATACTCTATTTAGAACTAAATTCAAAATACAGCTCTGATCCTCTCTGAAGGACAGTATAAAACGATTTTATTGTTTTTTACGTAAAAAAGTTCAAAAAGGAGCGGTTGCATTTTGCATTTGTTATGATAATAAATCCATATATAGTGCGCAAATAAAAGTTTTTAAATTAAATTTTTATTATTCGTTTATATGTATTAAAAATTTCACGAGTACAAAAATCCGTTGGCATCACAGATTCTTGGTATTGCGGATATTTATTAGTTAGTGGAGTTTCTCTTTTTTACGCACATGGTATTCTGCTTGTTCAGAGTATACCACGTATCTTTGATGCTACAGATCCTTGAACCGGAAAGTTCGGATCTCAAAGATCGCCAGTACCACGAATTTTTAAAAAGGATAATTGTGTTACAAATTTCCCCTTGTACTCTCATTTCCGGAACTTTGTTTCTGATCGGTACATCAGATGACGTCTCAATAAACTCAAGATGGTTAATAATAAAAACAAAAAAACACTCTTGGTACTATAAATCCTTGGATCCTCTGTGAACGATTGCGCAACTACATACACATCCTTGCGTATTCTAGGATCCGCTTGATTGCTTTCTCGTAATATAAAGAGACGCAAAAAGTATATCGAGTGAATTTTCTAAGTACGTAAACGGAGAAAAGAAAAGCATAAGTCTTTAAGTTAGTGCCTCTTTTGTTTAGTCTTTTTTTTGTTACATATTTGAATTGTACCACCGATTATTACCCCACGTAACTTATTCCACTATACAAGGAAATTAAATACGTAAACATCATGTCTTTTTTGCAAATTTCTAACGGTGGCAGTGTGTGTGCGGGCAAGTCAGTCTAAGAAAGAACTAAATCAAAATATTATCATGTATATTAATTTTTATGAATATTTGCCTATTATCTGTATACACTATTTCCTTTTGTTTCATGTGTGTTTTCTTTCGATTATCGTAATTAACAATCGAAAGAATTTATGAGCCTGGTCCAACATAGCACACATAGATTACAGACGCTGGTTTATTTGTGTTCAATTAGTTAATTAGTCATTACTTTATTTAGATTATAATAGCTGAGTTTTTTTCGATTTTAATGTCGTTGCAAAGCAATCAAAGTCATCGAGGAAGGCACGTTTTATCTCGCATCTGCTTGTGTTCTTTAATGAAAAATTAAAATTGTTGAGTATTTTTTATGTGAAAGACATTTAATCGCTAGGAATATATTTCGGCAACCGAAATGCAAGGAGTTTGAACGTAGCACACACAAAACAATTTGAATGTTGAAGAAATAGGAATTTGAGGATAAAGATATATATCTCGATTGAGATGTGTGTGTCTGTGTACAAACAATAAGTATATGCAAAAACAAAAAAAGAATAAGATGCGAATATTATGACCAGTTTTTTTTGTAAAAAAAAAAACATTTCTTCTTCCACTGATAACTGTGATTGCACTTTTGCAGTTAATAATATTATATATCTGCTTAATATATATAATTATTCTCCTAATCATTCAGACTGCACTTTCGGAACAATTTTTGTTTTATACAAACGATGACACGAGATGGAAAGGATGTAAGGGAAAGATTCTTCGTACACAGTTCACACAAAGATCTTCCACACACTCGCGGTTCTCCTTTTTTTTTTGTTTTTTTTTGTTTTTTTTACTTATCGTAATCTCTCTGTTCTAAACACGATACATCGTCTAATTTAATTACAAGTTATCTTGTTGAGTGAAAGCAGCTCGTGTAACCTGTTCATGAAAAATGTTTATTAAAACGAGATATTACAACAAAATTGTAATAAAGTCTGAGCATTCGTATAAGCCAATTACAGTCTCTGGACAAGACGCGACATCGTTATCGCGCTACATCATCTGTCATTATCAAAGCGCGCGTAATATTATTTTGTTTTGATCTCGATGTTCTCGTGGAAATTTAAAGGTCTAAATTGACTCCCTGACACTTTCTTCGCATCTTCAATATCCATAGATACCGCAATCGTGCTTATAACTCTCATACTCAAAAAGTCTATGAGACTATTGTTTTTTTTTTTTGTTTTTTTTTTAAACTCTTGTATTTGAAATCACACACGCAGAGAAATGCTCCATCTCATACAAATTGCGCGAGATATATCTTGCGTTTACTTCTTAATAATTCAATCTTTGAATAAAAATAATATAAGAAATAATAAGAAATATAATATAATTAATAGTCGTTGCACGTATCCTTATGATTTAAGGATTTTCAGATTTCTCGATATGTATATATACGTGTACATAGTATATACACATACATACACATATATACATGTACATACGTATATATGTCTATAAACTTTTTCTTAAATTTAGATTCGCCAATGTTTTGGATTTCTATATATAAAAGATTAGAATATTTATTCTAATAAATTCTCAAGTCCAGATTTCTGTTTATTCTATGGAATCTTTCTGTTACGTTAGATATCTAAAGAGAAGAGCTTCAAATATTTAAAACAAAACCATCATTAGTTTCATAAATCTCTTAGATCTACAAAATTTTATGCTAAAACCTTTGGCTACCACAGAGTCTTTGACGGGAGATGAATCCTAAAATCCTTAAACTTCTCTTTTTTATTTGTGCTTTCATTAGACCTACAAATCTCGAGAACTCTCAAAAAAAAAAAAAAAAAAAAAAAAAAAAAAAAAAAAAAAAAAAAATCGTTCAGCTTTCTGTATAAATTCTGGAGCGAAAATCGCAGTCTTATCTAATAGTATCATTTAGGAAAGATGCTTGAAGTGAGCTGCTTCGTGTCGGGCATCGCTAGCATCCCATGAAAAATTGTTCCGCGCGCACGCGTAAGGATACGGGAGTCCTTATCTCACGATCTCTTTATATTGGTCTTTAACAAGTTTTCTTTTCCTTTCTCTCTCTCTTTCTCTCATTCTCTCATTCTCACACTCATACGCATAAGTGTAATAAGTTACAAAGCTGTTGTAAATAATTTCTCTTCTCTATTCTTAAAAAAAAAGGTCCAGGATGTGTCAAGGCTTTTTTTCAGTTTTTATTTTTCAATCAACTTTTTGCTGAAGTTGTCGCCATTCTCTGGTATAACAAACAACGCGTGTGTAGTTGTGTATGTATGAGGTAGGTATATATAAATGTATACACGTACACATGTATATACCTATGCTCATATGTATACTGTTGTATGCTACTTGCCAGTAATGTGTATATGTACGTGTAACTGAGCGTAAATATATTTAGTTTTCGCTCCTTTTTTCCCGGATTATTATTTATTTAAATATTGAATAATTAAGTAAGATGTTACTTTAATAAAAATCGCTTCTCGCACCGGCGCGTTGCTGTTGTTAACATTGGAACTGCTAGCCCGCTCTTTTTAGTTTATTTTTGCTTTTCTTTTACTCTCTCTCTCTCTCTCTCTCTCCCTCTCATACATTCTCTCTTCATTCTTTCACGCGTCTTCTTCTCTGCATCTTCCTCTAAATTTTCTTTTTTTGGTTATTATTGTTGTTTATCCTTGTTGACCAATATTAAAGATGTTGATTGATTGGCTAAGCGGGTGGTTTTGCTCGAATGTAGATTGGATATTTTGTTGTCGTAGTGTCATCGGACTGAACACAATTATTTGTCGAGAGAGGTGTTGTTTTTGACGGCAATTACTACTTCTTCACCACAAGCTTTGAGTACAGTGCACTGAAAAAAAATACAAAGTTTATATATGAATAACATATTTCTAGAAGGATAATATATGGATTTTTCTTCAAGCAAATTTTTTGTTGTTGTAATATTATTGCAATCAAAACAAAATCATTTTCAATCAATATCTTGTCAAGAGATTGTTTAAATATTTGACACATGCACATGTAAAAATTATATATATTATATATATTAGAAAGATTGCATAAGTTTGTAAATATTTTGAAACAAAATGTATAAAAAATTACATGTAAAACTGTTCTCTATATTTTTCTTCTACAGTTCTCTGCATTTTTTAAATAATTCAATAACAATTACAATTATAGTTACAAAATTGTAAACTCCACTCATATAAAATTGTACTTACAAGTAATTCTTTGCCTGACTCAAAGTCAGCACGCAGCTGTGCTCCCAAATCGCCATCAGGTATCTTGAGATCTTCACGCAGTTCTCCATTATCAGCCATCAGGCAAAGATAACCATCGTCAGATATATCTGTGAGCTACCACAGGACAATTAAAATTTTTTTAATTGTTCAAACACACATTGTTTTTGTTAGACATAAATATAAATTACTAAAATATATTTATGAACATAAAACATAATGGTCATATAATTTAAGAGAAATTTTACCTGGTAATCTTCTCGCTTAACAAACGGTACATCCATATTGTGTGTAGAAGGGCAGATATCTTCATATTTCTTAGAAGTAAAGATATCAATACCGACTAAATGGACCTTGGCGTGACCGTGTTTGCCAGTCTTAGATGTAGACATTTCTACTATCTTGCAAGGACGTGATTTCAACATCACAAAACCGTTCTTCCGCAGTGCAGAGCATTGCATAGGATACGTCACAGACGCTCCTGCATCACCAGTTTCAAAATGGGTATCCTCTATATCAGCCATGTCTATTCTGAGTACTATAAGAGATAAGCACAAAGTTTATTAATACTAACTGCAAAAATTCAGAACTTTTAACACTTTAACACCAACATAAACTTATTATAAAGCTTAAAAAAATTTAGCATCAATGTAATTCATATAAATATGCTACATTGTGTTTAAATTGTTTCCAAGCATAAAGTACATTTCATGTACTTTAAAAGCGATAAAGCTATTTTACAACTCTAAAAAATTGTCTCAGACAAACAGGTTAACCGATGACTATCAGAAATGAAAGTTTGGTGCTAGTATCATCTGTGACGAAAGTGGTCGTTAAAGATATGTTAACAAAACGCGATGAAATATTTGTATCTCTTATCTGCTCTTATTTAGGCGAAAAGCAGTCCGGTAAAATGCGACAATTACAAATCACTGAGTTAAAGATACCGCAACGTGATTACACCTGGACGAGCAGTGTGACCACGTGGCGCGTCATCGCAGGGAGTTCGCGCAACGGCGAGAGATGCCGAGGCGGCGGATCAGAGTGCGATCTAACCAAAGACGTTCGCGCGGCGACGAGGACGGCGAATAATGAGACTTCTACGACGTATTAACAAGCATCGGCTACATTAAGGACGTACGGCGTGTTGTTTTGTGACCGCCGTAGTCGCACACGGCGTATTTTTCACGCGTTGGGAAGATGCGACCGAACGGGGCGAATCGTGAACGGGCCACATTGCTCGGCACGGACCGTCATCGTCACGGCGCGTCAAGAACCGCCCCGGCACGTCGCGACCATGCGGATACACACCGGGCCGACATTAGCTCACGTATTCTCGATATTTTGCCGCTCGTGCGGACAATTACCACCATCGGACGAGGCCGAAAACGAGAACAGTTCAAGATACTCACATGGAACAAGATGGATACTTTAACCAGAAGACCGTGCTGCGCCTGCGCGCCACAAAATCGTAATAGGGGTTTACAACATCGACTGCACGGATGCTCTCTCGCCGGCCGCCGATGCGGCGGTCGTGATGTCACACGGCACGCCATCACGCGTCGCCGCCGAACATTCGAGTTCGGCGTGAATTGACGGTGTTGGAATGTCAACCAATCGCGTCTTTCGTCTGCTTTTTACATACAAATTTTTTTTTTTCATGCGTACTCAAGTCGCGCTCTTATACATGAAAACCGAGCTTAAAATTTGCGCGGTACATAAATTTGTAAAAAACATTGCATTAATGATCATCACACAAGGCAAATGTGGCTTTTTTTTTAAATAATAGCACACACTTGTCAGTTACATATTGCAATTTTTTATTCTATTTTTTATTCTATAAATATATAAACTGGTATCAGAACTCACTTTCATGCTATATATAATAGGTGTCTATCTTTTTTTATCCATATTAAAAGGAAAAAGGTAGACTGTGAACTAGTGCAGCCAAAGTATGGAAAAAGAACAGACCTATTGTCTAATACAATGACGTGTACAAGTGTTTTTAGCACGAAAGCAAGCTACAACCATCTATTGTCACATTACACACAAAAGAATATTATATACAAGTATATAAAACATAATTCTTTATGTAGGTTCTTTATGTAGATCTTTTGACTGTTCTGCTGTCTTCTCATCCATCACTTGCTTCTTTTGATTTGGTTCCCACAAACTACTTCTAACGAATCTCTTGGCAGCATCTTTGTTCACACGCGGCATAAACAGCTTCCTATCGCTAATTTGTTTTGCTCTTATCATTGCTTTCTTTAAGCGTTCGTTTTCTGATTTAATTCTGTGCTTCGACGGATCTTTTCCTGCAACAATTAGAGTTGTGATTATTTCAAATAAAAACACTGACGTTCTCCAAATTGATACCTTCAGCTCGCAAGTACATCCAGAAGAGACTATTGAAACTGTACGATAACAACAGCTTGTAATTAATTTTGTCGGAATTCGATAGCTTGTCGAAGACCGAAGGATCGCTGATCAATTCCATCATGTCCTGGATCTTAAACGCCGCTTCGCCGAATTGTTGCAATCTGGCAATCAAGTTCTCGTCGTGCGAGAGTTCTTCGAAATCGGCGTTCATGGCGTTTTATCTCTCACAAGTAGGTTTAGTAATTGAAATATTCCAATATCGCTTGTTTTACACAAGTAACATTTAATATAATGTTACTGACAAAATTTTCAAAGTGTTTTTCTAACACCTGTTTTATTTCTACTCTATACTGTAATTTAAACATAACCTATCTTAAATCTCAACTTGATAATCTCTTTGGGTTAAATTTTAATAACAATTAACGAGCGCATGTGCACGAGAAATAGTCGTGATAAACATGAAAAATACAATGACTCTAGATTTAGTAAAATAGCGTACTCTTGTTATAAGCTTGTAACTAGAAAATCAGGGTTTATTAGTGGATATCGGATGTAGGAACATCTCAATGTAGCCAATCGGATTTGCACCTCATCTTTTGCATGCGGGTCATCATGTTTCTCGACTGCAAATCGCTGCTTCATTCATGGTAAAAAGACCGCAAGGAGAAAATTCGGACGCCGACATTTTACTGCCTCCATCTCGGCGACGCTTTGTCCGACTTCGCGCGGTTCATCTCGGGTCTTCTTTTAGAACGGAAGTGAACGCAGGTGAACGAAAGGTATTGTTTCGGTCGAAGTTTGCTTAGTACAGCGATCAAATTCAACTTGTCACATGTGCCAAATAGATTGAGAACTTGATCACGTTTTTATCGCGACGAAAAAATCAAGGCTACGCGGCTCCACCAGGTCTTCGACAAGGTAAGCGTCTACTTTATTGCTGGGGTGAGATATCGAGGAGTATGAAAATAAGAAGAGTATTGAAACGTGCAGCCATTTTTTTTTATCGCTTGTACAAAATTAGAATCTGTACAGATTCTTAAGCCTTTACTTTTTTTTCACAAAATATTTCGCATACGCAGTCTGGTCTTCTGGCAAGTCTAAAATGTATGCACGTTGGAACAAAAAATTGCCACATCATCAAATGTATTGTGTAAAATGCATTTACATACGCAACAATTTATAAATATTAAAGAATTAGTGACTTGATAATAGTTTTCTGTATATTTTTAATTTTTTTTCCATAGATCATAATATGTGTGTTCAATATTTAATTGATGTTCTCTTTATCACACTTATTTTTATTAATGTTCTCTTCCACTTATTTTTATCTCTCTTGAAACATCTTGTTACAAAATCATGTATCATTGATTTGACCAGGAAAACTTTGATTGCAAAAAGAATTATGATATATATGTTCCACAGTTATAGTCTATGTATATGTATGTTGTAAATTTATTCTGTCCATAGACTATTGACGCTGTATCCACTACAGCCACTTTCCCTTTCTCTCTGTCTTGATCATCAATAACTCATAACCATGAGTTATGGTTACAATAAGTACAGGTTTGTCTAATTGATCACAAGCTAAATAAAGCTTTTACATAAAGATGCAAGAATACATTAAGATACAGAAAGAATATAGAAAAGAAGAATATGAATTAAACAAAATAAAATTGCAAGTGGAATAAGTAACACATGTGAAAAATGTAATGATAAATCTTTGAAACTTTCTGTAGTTCCAGCATGAGTTCTCGTGGTCGTGGATTTGGTTCTCGTGGAAGTAGCTCTTATAGAGGACGAGGTGGTGGAGGTAATGATTGGAGTAGTAGTTCGCCAGGAGGAAATATGTCTAGTAGAGGAAGCTATTCATCTTCTAGAGGTGGCAGATTTAAATATTCAACAACTAGCTATGACTCCAGATCGAAGTACAATTCTGGTAATTTTGTGTAATAGATACATGAGAATATTTTCAAAAAAAAGTAGATATAATGTTGCTAATTAATTAATTAATTGATAGGAGGATCAGAAAGATATTCAAGCAGAGGCGGTCGCGGAGAGCATTCTAACAGTTACAAAAGACCTCGTGTAAGTATGCAAAAAAAAAAAAAAGTATTTCAAATGCAGCTTGCTATAGCACTAAGTACTAAATGCGTTTTGATAGGATTCCTATTCAGCAAGAGATGATCATCGATCCTCTAGCGAGTCACGCAAAAGGATGAGAAGTGATTCCTATCAGGTATGTGTCTCTTTCTCCATCCCTGCTTTCCAATACCTTTCATCTGTTCCTCTGTAAGATAATTAATAATTTAAGCAAAAAAAGTATAAATAATGTTATTAAATTAATTATTCTGAAATTATACAGCTATAACAATTCCATAATCGTTGAAAAAAAGTTTTTAACGGGAGTTTTAAATACACGTCTATCTTATTTGTAAAACTGATAAAACGATGGTCCTGAAAGTTTAATTACCTATTCAAGTTAAAAGCGTACGCCGTTACATCGTGCATTGTTACACAAAGGGATAGAAAATACCTTCAGGACACTCGTAATGTAAGATAGATTGGCATACTTTAGGCAAAGAATTCATAAGTTGTCATAATTTCCTTTCAAGCGACGCAAACCAACGGCTTCTCGAACACTCATTCTTTTTGCCGTGGGGCGCAACTGCGACGAAACAAACTACAAAAACTGCAAATTATTAAAAGATGAAAATACCTAGATGGTAAATATAAAATGTTACATGCCACCCGCCGCATGTGGTCGTTAAAAAAAAAAAGTTTGAGAGTTGTTCTCATAAAATCAAAAAGGATTAAAAACCAATCAAACTGAATTGATGTGAATGCGTACATGCAGGCCACATCACGTTATTCTCCCGATTGTAGAAAAAAAAAAAAAAAAAAAAAAAAAAAAAAAAAAAAAAAAAAAAAAAAAAAAAAAAAAAAAAATAATAATAATAATAATGCACGACATCTCCAACCATCGTCTTATGGAATTTTTCATGAAAATATATCATCCATATACTGTGTGCGAAAAAACGTCTCTAAATTATGTCAAAAGTTACGAAAAACCACAGGAGTATATTTACACATTCGTAGACCTTTCCAATCGCATTAGGAAACAATGATGGAAATGCTGGAAGTAAAATGCTTGGAAAGCATTCATATATTCAGGGGAATATGACAGAGAAATGAATATACGGATGTATATACGTATATGTGAAATATCTATCATTATTCTCAAGTTGCAACCAAGCATGAATATTTACGAGAAATTATCTACATAGAGACAGCTTTGTGTTACTTTTGTTCAATATATTTATATCTTTGTGTCAGAAAGATAGATTTGACGCATCACGAGAGAAAGTTTCTTACACGTAACGATACGATTGTTAGCGACTAAATAAAATGTAATTTGATTAAGTTGGAAAGGTCTAACGAGAGCATTACTACTACGTGTCACATATGCACCGTATATAGAGACACGAAATCTGTTTGTTAACTGAAGAAAAAAAAAAACAAGCGCTGCTACTATTCCCACGATTGCAAGTGTTATGTGAACGAGATTAAAGTGAATTTTTTGCAATACAGTTACGTGAGGTCACATAGAGCAATGAAAAAAGACGTTTAGGTTGATTCTCTTGATATTTAGGGAAAATCAAGTTATATATGTATGATGAATGATGAAGTATAAATGGATTTACAGACAAAAACAAAATAGAAACGTAGTTAGTTAGCAGTTTAACCAATCGGTCGATCACTTGATCAATCAATCATTGATCAGTGTCAGTCGGTTGGTCAATCGATTGATTAGCCCGGTTGGACAGTAGCAGTTAAGAATTAAGCTATATATAAGTAATAGAAAGATCCAGAATAAACAAAAGGATAAACGGTAGGAAACAGAATAAAAGATACATATAATAAAAAATATGTACGTAGACTAAAATATAAAAGACAAGAGATGAAATGTGAAAGAGAGAAATACATGGAAGGAGCACAATTGAATTTGATTTGGCAGGGTGGAGGTAGCGGTAGCGGCTCACAAAGGTATTCGTCGTATGGAGGATCATCCGCATCAACGACCTATGACGATAATAAGGGATCATCGTCGTCCGGTGTGTACGAGGACAAGAGACAGAGCGAACGCGCATCGTCCTATCATCGTTCCGAGGATCGTCATTCTGCCTCACGCAGCTACGCACCTCCGCCGCCCCCACGGATTAGCGAAATGGCGCCACCCCCGACTCAGAGATACGCCTCGAGTCGCGGCAGAATATCGCATCAAAACTCAAATTACCGAGGTCGCATTTCGACTCGCGGCAGCAGTGGCAGAGGGGGTGCGTTTCATCGCGTGAGTTCTAGATCGGACGTCGTTCTGGCTCGCAAGCGTTCTCTTCACTCGCTCGACTATCGTCGAAAGATGCTAGGCTCACGCTCACGAGACAGCTACATCCAACGTATGCGCTTGAACACTTCCAAACTGCGCAGGAGGTAATTTATTAATACAGTCACTCTTACCACAATCGTATATGCGAATGCTATCCTCGTAGCCTGTGCTTACTTGTTCTCCCTCGAAGAGTCGGTTCGACTCTAGAGACCGACTTTCGTTTCATGACCTGAGCGTCACAAAACGAATGATAGAAAAATCAAAACTTAGACGAAAATCTAAATATATATACCTGTATGAAAAAAAAATAAAATAATTAGATCGATACAAAGTCAAGATACAAAGCAAAGTCCCACGAAACATATATTCCGCTGCTCAGAGAGAGAACTTTTTACAGGGTTCTAATAAAGAAAACAACGACGACACGTATATAAGCGCAATACGTGTACGATGTAATAACTTTCGATACGAGAGCTACTAAACTAATCGTATTTTATTCGTCTCGTAAGATATAATTCTCTTTAGAGTTTACATACGTAGAGCAGCATGACTGTATTAGTCGCATAAATAATTTTTAGCACGATCGAATTTGCGAGGAAAGTCAGAACGCGAGAGAGGGAAAAACCCAAAACGAATAGTAAACACTACTTTTAACGTACAATAGAAAACGCAATATTTATATTTTGGGGCATAAGACCGATATTAAATCGATGCTATCGTGATATTTGCTACGTATCATCTATCAGCAAGTTTTGCTTGATGATACAACGAAAGACAGTGGAGCCCAAAAAACAAACATAAACGAAATGAAAGAAAGTAATAAATCAAAACACAATTGATATGTCATTAGTAGCGGTACTACTAGGCTAGCCGGAAGTAAAAAGGACTCCGGATCGGGAACCAGCGTGAAGGACAAGGATAGAGAAATGGCCAAGGCCATAAATGCGGAGTTTTCTGACGATGATGATGAAGAAGATGATAATAAAAGCAATTGGGACGAAGAAGAGAAGGTAATTCATATGAATCGATAAAAAACTATAAAAATAGTTGCTTTATATCGCTGCAGCATATAGTTTCAAGATGTGTATAGTTTTGGTTAAAATTTTGTATAAATAAAACTTGCTGCGTTGACTAACAATTCATTCAATCAAAATGTAACATAGACACACGAACGAGATGAAGAAGAAGAAGAAGAAATAGAAGATGACGAAGATAAGAAGAAGAAGGAGGATAAACGGAAAAAGGAAAAGCAGGATAGAGAACGACAACATACCGAGGACGAAGAGGAAAAAGATGATGATATCAAAGAAGAAGAGGAGGGTCAGAAACGAGAGGTGAATTATTTTTAATTTTAGTACTGCTATTTTATTTACTGTCTTTTTTATCTATATACAAAAATTTTATTGGACTTCTAGGAAGACGATGCTGATGAGGAACGGGGCAAGAGTGAAAAGACGGATCGTGATAGAAAAGCAAGTTCCGAAGAATTGCCGAGCAGACGGGACGGCAGAAAATTCATAAAATTGAAGTGTCCACATTGCGCCCATCATAGCGTGACCTTCAAAGAATACTCGCTTCATCTATTCTCTGGACGTCACAGCGCGGCGATGAAACGTATTGCGGCTCGGCACAAGGCGACTCTCACACGTATGAGAGTCGTTCAGCGGCAGGAACAGAGACGCATCGAGGCTCGAGATGCAGCACGCGGTACATTACCCTCGCGTACTATGTTCTGCGCCATTTGCAAGTTGAATTATCGGTCTCTGAAAGCCGCTCATCAATTGTCTGAATCGCATCGTCAAATGAAACGATTTCTCACGCCGTTCTGTCGTGTTTGTCGCATTCAATTCCGCTCTCCGATGTTTTTCGAAACACACATGTGTTCCCTGGATCATATTAAGGTGTGATAACATATTACTTTTCGATATTATTGATTTTTGAACGCAATATAAACGTAATTTAATTGATTATATTTCCTTTTCGTTTCATCAGAGAAAGAGTGTGCTGAGAGATAGGATAAACGGAGATGGAAGCGGTGAACAGGAAGCGGATTCGAGTGCGCCCGAAGAAGACGAGAAAGAAATGAATCTTGATAATTTCATGATAACTTTGGATTCTGTAGGCGATGTAGACGGTACGCAACAAACAAGTATTTTTGTAGAAAAAGTTTTTCAATTTTTTTTTTTTTTTTTTACGTGGAGGAAATGCCTACGCATTTCCCGACCTCTGGGGAAAAGTCGGAGGTATGTGGGACTCGCACCCACTAAAACCTCCACGGTATGCCACAATCGAGCGCGTTGTTGAAGGGCTTCGAAACCTTTTGTTGGACTCTGCCGGGACCCTCCCGCGCTTTTTAACTGACAGGAGGAAAAGATCTTTCTCCTGGAAATCACAAAACAGCAGCGGGACAGGGCATACGTTGCCCCGCTGCTCTAACTTGTAAAGCCGTGTGCAGGATAGGTCAGGGCCCCCACCCTGACCTGTCACGGCTCCTGACAAGCAAAGTCAAGTATATTAATATACTTTACATTCGTTAAATATACTAAACTTTTTATTTGTTCGCAATTGCTCTTTCTTTTTATATTTACAAAACGAACGTTTTTACAACCTTTCTTTGCGTCTTCTCTAAAATTAATAATCGAATATATTTGACATATTGCAATTTTATTTTACTGTTATTTGCAGGAGACGAGGAATCTAACGATAAAAAGAAAGAAAAGTCCGAAGGCGAGAGTCCGAGTGAGACAGAGAAAAAGACGAAAAGCAAACAGATGATAAAAGTTGGAGCGGAGTACATAAAACGCGTTGAAGTGCAATATTGTGAACTGTGCAAGGTCTATCTGCCGCGTACCGAGAATTCTGAAAGAGCTGTCGCTCTACATTGTTCTACTCGTAGTCATCTGAAACGGTACGTATTTATGCAACGGTACGTATTAATTAACAGCATCATCGTACCGATATATGTAATAAATTTTCATTAAACAATTCTTGTGGTCGTTGTGCACGTATGTTTTTTTTCTTTTTTTTTAGATACGTACGGGACAACGATGACAAGGCGCTTAGACGTCAAGCCGAGAGAATACATCTGCAATCGTCATCGTCCTCGTCGGCGAACGTAAATTCTACCAGTTCGGCCGTTAACACGCCGGAAGTTACCAAGACTTCTCCTGTGAATTCCGAGCCGCAAGTATCGACAAGTACCGCGCCAGCGACGGCTACGGTTGACAATAATAGTGTCAACGATGTGGAATATATTAAAATCGATGATGACAAGTCGAACAGCATGGAGTCCGAAAAGAATGCGAAAGAGAGTAAGAATAATCAAGGCGATGAAGACGACGATGACGATTACCATGCTCACGGCGTTGATAAATTGAATTGGGACGACGTCGATAAAGATCTAGGTGACATTCTGAGAGAGAGCGAAGCGGGCGCGTCGAAATCAAGCGACGACGAGGACTCGCGCTATGATCGTTTCCGCAATTCAGACAAAAAACAGCAGTCCGCAAAAGAAAAAGAGAACACGAAGAATGAGAGTGACGACAAGAATGGTAAAGCTAAAGATGCAAGAATTACGATCGAGAAGATAGATCTATAAGCTCCACTTAGATCGATGTTTACTTTGTTTGATCTATTTTCTGTCATCAATTTATAAAGATATCGCGAAGTTTGTCAAGATTTATCATATTTCGATGTTTTCATCATTTTAAAACCAAGCATACATAATAGATATACATTATTAATAATGATCACACATCTGCTTGGTTCCTCGATGACAATTTCTACGTAATTATATATTTTTCACCGTATGAATAAGCTTCATTTGCAAGTTGCTACAATTAATGTGTCAATTACAACAGCATTTAGCATTATCACATTTTGCAACTTCTGATTTGTATATTGATTCAAATATATATATATATAATATTATATGTATTATATATATGTACGCTCATATACACAAGTACTGCGCCATATATAATTTTTTTGCAAGAATTTTGCGTGAGATCATCGTAAAAATCGTAAATATAATTCATTCTATACATATATATCTAAAAAATTTGACTACACGAGATTCACAATCTTTAGTTGTTAGCAACATAACGAAAGTCACATGAGCGATGCGCCTTGTGAGAAAAATATAAATTTAATGTATGGACTATTGTATGTAGGTTATAATAAATTTATCATTCTAGAGAAGTAAAAACTCGAAGAAGTAATAACTCGCGCTTCTCACACACGCCTTCCTGAATTGAATCTTAATTTTATTACACACAAAATGAAAAAAATGTTGATTCATTCTTATTATTGAATTCCTATTATTTTGAGCCAAACACAGTGACTCACAGAACTACAAGTGACGAGGAAATGATATTCCGAAGAAAAAAAAGAAGAGAAAACAATTATTCAACTTAATATAGTGCAGATGACAAGATGTTTTATATGTTGAAAAAAAAGTTATATTTTGAACAGAGGAAGGATTTACTGATAAATAAAACATTCACACACATATATATCTTACATGAAGACTTTGTTCTTTTTATATTAAGTAATATTTTCAATATTTTACATGTTACAACAATGTAATCAATTTTGTTAGAAAAGATATCGCGATTTCAATCCTTTTAGATTTGTAACAAAATGGTAAATCAACTTGCAAGTTATTACATAAAAGTCAGCTCTACAATCACTCGAGACGTTTTAAGTTTTTTTTTTTTTGTCTTTCCTATATTAGATGAGGATGTACGAAGAGAATCTCCTAACAGAGCGAGAGTATTATGCGAGTATATATATATATATATATCATCATCATGTTGTAAAAAGGGAAGCGCGAATTTTTTGATCAGATATTGCGCTTTTTTACTGGCAAGTACTAAGAAGGAACTATTTTCTTGAAGCGCACAAAAATACGAAAAATAAATATTAAATAACATTAATTATTGAATACCTAATATGTACAAAATTACACGTAATATAACTTCCGTTATTGCTATTACAAAACAGATATTAAAGCCGTATGTATGTTCCCTTCAAATTTACAATATATCTCTCTACGACAATGCTGAGAAGATAAATCAACATTTTTAATGGAAATCTTTCAGAGTCATTCATTAAAACATAACATTGTTGAGATACACACAAGTTATCAATATATATCAATTAATAAATCAAATTTCTCAATAATTATCAGTTTTTGATACTAAAAACTGTCTTAGAAAGTAAAAATTGGTTTATAATTTAATGAAAACTAAGTAACATGGATCACACATAAATTGTAAAAAAAAATTAAATTTTTTGAAGAGAACATAAAGTTTTCTACTGTTTTCTCTAGGTTTGATACTGTGCCCGTTCTACGCGGGAAGACTGATACTCTGATTTAAGATTCAATTAAAAAATTTGTCATACAAAAATATACTCTTCAAAAATTTAACAGATCCACTCTACAGCTATGGGACACTTGGCAAGCAAATGGAACAAGTTCAAGGATAGTGATGCAATGTTAAAATGTCTCGGCGTCGTCGCAATCGCATGTGTCGTGCCCGAACATCTCACAGTTTTCGCAATACGGCCTCTCCACAGATCGCTTCTTCGGAGACTTCGTCGGTCTCTCGGCATTCTCAGAGAAATCCTGCGCCTGCCGAGGACAGTCTTCCGTCTCGTGCAAATCGAACTGATCGCAAATATCACAGAACATACGGGGCGCGGCCGTTCGTTTATCCAGAGTGCTACGAGTGTAATCCTCGGCTTCGTTGGCGGGAACACCCATTTCGAGTACTTCGATCTTGCACTTCAGCTTCTCGTTCTTACGTTGCATGTCAACTATCACGGAATTGAGAAAATCTATCTGGCTCTTCGCGGTGTCGTTTTCTTCCTGCAGTTTCGCGACGTCGATGTCCATCGAGATGATGTGTTGCTTCATGTCGCCCATCCCGTCGCAACTGTTCTTCAGATTTTCGTGTGACAGCTTCAACTGATTAGTCGCGTCCATCCACTTCGCGGTAACTTGTTTGTTCTCCTTCTCCAGTCGACTAAGTTCATCCAGAAGTCGTGTCTCTTCCACTTTGGCAACGTTCAACTTTTCCAGCAGGTTCTGCATATTTTTGTTCACTTCCTTCTCATTCCTCTCTATTGTTCTCGCTAGATCGTCCGATTTTATTTCTTGCTCTCTCAGCTGCTTCTCTAATGCGTTCACGGTGTTATGTAGCTCGTGATTCCGTTTATTCGCACCGCTCAGCTCGTTCTGCTTCAGCTTGATTTCTTCATTTCGCGATTCCTGCTCCGCTTTGATTCTTTCCACTTGCGCGTCCTCCAAAGCTTTGATTTCTATTTTTAATTTATCAATAGCAGTCTCTTTGTCAATTAAATCTACTTTCTGCTTATCTACAACGTCTTGCGACGATCGCAACTTCTCCTCAAGCTCCTTATTTCGTCTATTTATATCCTCGATTTCCCTCTGTTTAATCGCAACTTCGCTCTCCAAAGAATTTCGCAGTTTCAGCGTTTCTTCTTCCTTGGAAGTTTCCGATTCTTTTATCTTAACTTCTATTTCCGCTCGCATTTTCTCTTTTTTGTCCACTTCCTCGCGCAAATTCGCCAGTTGGCTTTCTAAGGATTGTACGTTGTTCTCCAAAGTAACCCTGGCTTCGGTCAGTTCGCTTATTGTACTTTGTTTCTGTGTGATCTCTACTTGTGCGTTCTTGAGTTCGTTACTGTTACGAGTATTCTCTTCTTTCATAGATGAGATTGTAGCGTTTAATTCGGCTATTTGTGTTAATGATTTTTCCGCTTCCGCTTTCGCCTTCGATGCTTCGTCGCTCTTATCTTTAATCGTCTCTTCCGCGTCTTTTAATTTGCTTTTCAGTTCTTCGACTGTAGCAGTCGTAGCGTTCAAAGAAGTGATCAAGTTCTTATAGGTCGTTTCTTTATCGGCAGCCAAGGCATCGTTAAGCTTTTGCAATTCCGATAACTTGTTTTCCATCTCCTGAAGTTTTGAGTCTTTTTTCCGAATGATATCTTCTAATTTGAGCGAATCCTTCTTCTGAGTATTCAATTTCTCCGTCAACTCTTCGATCGACCATCGATCCGCGCTTTGAGCAGCTTCCAATTTGGAATTTGATTTTTGCAAACTTTTCACTTCGCCTCGCGAGGCTGACAATTCGCTTGACAACTCGGCAATATTTTTCTGCAAGGAGGATATTTCTTCGTGAGAACTTCGCAAGGTATCGCATTCTCCTTGAAGATTAGCAATTTCGGTTTCTTTCTTCGCCAATTGCTCCGCAAGACGTTTGACCTCATCAGACTTTTCGTTCAAATTTTTCTTCACGCCTTCACTTTCCGTCAACTTCGACGACAATTCGTTCTCCTTTCGTTCGTATTCACGTATCTTTTCTGTGTAATCTGCGTTTGACTTTTTAGCGTCTTCTATTTGAGACTGTAAACTTGACTTTTCCGCATTCAATTGCTCGATTAACGCTGCACTCTTGTTTAATTCCATCTCGATATTGGATAATTTTCTTTCCGTTTGTTTCAAACTGGTTTCTCTTTCGAAAATCTTCTCGCGAGCTTCGTCCAGCTCCTTTTCCTTCTGTCGTAACTCTTCGTTGTATTTCGACAGCTGTTCCGACGAATCAGCAGAACTGTTAATCGCGCTCGCCACATCAGATTCCTGTAATTTTGCAAATTTAAATAATTAAAATCTCGCGGATTTTTTTTTTTTTTATCAATACATATCTTTAACTTTCAATTAAAGACCAACCAATTTTTCTTTCTGCAGCGAGAGTTGCGATATTTTTTCCTCCGCTCTTGCGATCTGTTGATTTAAACTCTGCACATTCGTTTCGAACACACGAAGTTCGCTCTCTAAGTTAGTTTTCGTTTGCTCGGATAGTGTGAGAGCATCTTGCAATTCTGAAAGATTCAAACTTCACGTTATGTCTTATGAGATCTTACACACAAAATATACAATAAAATATATCTTACCTGACGTCTTTTCGAGAAGATGTTTGATCTCCTCGTCCTTACCAGCTATAATAGCTTTCAAATCGGCGACGTCTTTCTCCAGTTTTGCAAGCAGCAGAGCTTTCTGTGCGACATCCGCGTTTATCTCGTCAATACACTTGACTTTGTCGTTGATCTGCGTCTCGAAACGTTTGGTTATTTCTTCTATCTGCGTTATGGTAGCGCTTCGCAGTTCCGCGAGTTCTCTGTCCTTTATTTTCAGTTCCTCGCTCAATTTGTTTAGTTGCGCGTTGGATTTCTCTTCCGAAGCGATTAAGATGGCTATATCTTGTTCCTGAAATGAGTGTGTGAATTTTCGCAACGCGGAGATAAAAAAATCACACAAGATGATACATTTTTCAACGAGATATAAAAAAGAAATGCTTACCAACTTTTGCTTCTCGTTAATAATTCTAACATTGTCGTCACTCTTCGACTTGTAATCGTAAATTTGTTTTGACAATACATTGTTGTTGTCTTCGGCCAGTTTGAGCCTCGTACTTAATTCTGCAAAATATACGCAACACATATTCGATAAAACTTTACATCGTCAACATGGTTTTAAATATAATTCGATTTTTTTTTTTTCTATCTTTACAGAACGAACCTTCTAATTTTTTCAGAGCGTTAATCAACTCCTCGTTCTTCTTCTTGCAGAGTTCTCGTTCAGCAGCTAATTCAGTTAGCAGTCTTTCGGTTTCTGACGCTTTCTGACTGAGTTGCTGTGAAACTTCGTCGATCTTCGAGTCCTTCGTACGCAACTGTTGTTCGAAAGACTCTGAAAGTTCATGAATATGCTTAACGTTCTCGGCTTTCAAGCTCTCCAGAGCCGCGTTCTTCTGTTCCAACAGCGCTTTCTCGTTCCTGAGCTCTTCGATCTTTACCTGGATCAACCGATCCTTCTCCTCGATCTTTTGTCGATATTCGTTCAGTAACGAGTCTTTCTCGCTCAGACTTTCCTTCTTCATCGTCTCGATCGTTTCTTTCGAGCGTTTCAATTCCTCGTTCAATAAATTCGTACTTTTGTCAAATTCCTGTTTCATGATTTCCATCAATGTTTCTCTGTCCCGCAAGCTTTGTCTAACAACTTCCAGTTCCTTCTCCAAACGATTCTCGAATTCCTTGCGCGTCGTGCTCTCTTGTTGCGTTTTGCTCAATAGAAGTTCCAGTTCCCGAATACGATCCACACTTTCAGTCACGAGGCTCGATTTCTCCTGCACCTCTTTCTCCAGACTAGTTTTTATTTCCTCCAAACTTTGGTTACGACTCTCTAGATCTAAGAAAGACGAAAGAGAGAAAAAGGGAAAAAGGAGTAACAAAAATCGCACACAGAGTTTAATAAGTAGAAAATTTTTTTAAACTTTGATCATGTGCGCGCAGGAAATATCTTGAGTACCTCGAAGCTGAGAGTTCTGCAAGTTCGTCACGGAACTGATTTCATTACGCAGCCGCGCCAATTCTTCCTCGGTTTCGAACAGCTTGATGCTGTCGCGTTCCATCTGAACGGAGCGCTCCCGCCGCTCTTCCGCGAGTTCTTCCTCGAGCTCCTTGATCCTGCTTTCATTTACAGTATTTATGACCTGGTACGATAAGGGCAGTTGTTTAGTCTTTAAGGGTTGAGATCATACATAGCGCGTTTCGAGCGTCAACGTGTGTAATTACTTCCTTAACTACAAAAATTACGAAACAACCAGAGATAAAAAGCGTTTTTTTTTTTGTAATGTGCGCAATAATTAAAGTTCACATCTAAATTGTTACATGAGTACGTAAATACTCACATAACAATTGAAAAGTATATAAAAAGTATTAAAAAAACATGTCAAAAATAATTTTTGACATTATTTTACCTTTCAATAATTAGGGAAATAATAAACATATTAACGCTTGAATGCGTTAGAAAAATAAAAAGCACACCGACAATGAGATAAATACGCTAAGCGCGACGTGATATTATCGAAGGTGTGAAAAAACTTATGTTTCCTTATCAGGTATAAAAAGCGAAAGAAGAGAGAAGTAAATAAATAAATAACGATACAGCGTGTGCCCAATTTACAGAAAGCATATTATTCAATTTTGCCAATCAAATGTACACAATAAACAAGCGTTCAAAGAAATTATTGAAATTAATATAAATAACCTTTTCATATTAAAAAAAAAGCAATCGCAGACACACAATTACAAATGCATTTTAATAAATAAATAAATAAACATGAATAATAATGAATAAATAGAAAGTATATCACGCCTACAATGAGAATTCCTGCAGCTGTGTGTATGTATGTCTTTGTGCAGAAGAAGCGTGACAATTCGCGCGAAGCGTATAAATTTATAGATTTGTGTTGTTAAACACGGAAATATATACGCGCATTTTCTACAGTCTGGCACGCGATGGATAATATATAACAACGTTTCCCCCGGAATACAACAATGTACAGTCCAATGTTTTCTTCCAACGTGTTAGTGGAAATATAACCGGCGCATTTTTATTAGTCAGCGAAAGCATTTCATTTCGTTTAAGGGTCTTTTTTTTTTGTCCGTCATTTTCAGACAAATTTCTGACGGAACTCTGTGAAGTGCGACGTAACGCAAAATGACATGGCTAGAGTGATGATTACACAAGCGGTGCCGAAATACTGCGTCAATCCTTCCAATCCTTTCCCAAACCTTCGGATACTCACACTTTGCTCAGATCTTTCTTTCTGAAAATAAAGGATAAAGTACGCCGGATTAACCGTGGAACGTGTGTTCACCATGTGTTTTTATTTTTTGGGTTTTGTTTCCTAAAAATATCCAGATTCAGAGTTTACCCGAATAAAAAAGTTTCTTGCTAAAGCTCTCGCTACTAAAAGGATACAACGAATCTCTCGACGATGTTAATTAACTAGTCGTAGCTAAGCACGTATTTTGCTGTGACTTATGTACATGACCCGCCACCGTTATTCCGCATATACTGGCGCCCTTTATATGACAGAAGCTGTACAATACTTGTCGAAAATGATACCTAACTTTTCCAAATACTTGTGTTACGAGATATTGAATTTTCTATTTTATTAAATGCGAACGAAGGCGAATTTTTTAAACAAATCAGAAGGAAATAACGTAAAACCAAATATCTTTGAATGTTATGTCCGTATTCTCGTTACATTGCGGAGAAATGATAAGAATTACATACTTACCGACTTATTCAATACTTGTCGTGTATTTAATTAATGATTATACACGCTTGTGAATCGGACGTATAATCGCGTATACAATTAAATATGCGTATAAGTAAAACCATGTGTACCTGTATGTCATCCTTATTCACGGACTCCTCTTCAAAACGAAACAGGAGATCCTCGCACTTTCGTTTCTCCTCTTCCAGTTGTAGCACCAACGCGCCTTTCTCGTTAAGAAGTTTGGCGACAGCGAGTTCCGCCTCTGTGACCGTTTGCTGCATCTCCTCGCGGTACTAAACACCGTCAACGATAAGTAAATAAAATAAATCAAATATACATAACAGGGAAATTTTGAGAAACTTTTAGGAACAAGATTATAAAAATAATTGACTGATTTGTCGACATTGATAAATTATTTCATCGATAATCAGAGAATATTGAAATAAATAGGACAATGAGGAACAAACAAGAAAAAGCGCGATATCGCATTTTTGATCTTCTGTTTCAAAAATCCATCCATCACCGACGATTTCATACATTGTTGACGGATATCTACCTTTTCATATTCTTGCTTGATCGACAGTGCCGATTGTTCCGCTTGATCAGCTTGACTCGCCGCTTTCATAACTCTTTCGCGTTCCAGGTCCCGCTCTTTTCGCAGGAACTCTATTTCCTGCTGTTTCTCTTTCAAAACTTCCTAAAAATACGAGCCGGATTCTAACTTAAAAAAATCGCAACTATGCAAAATTATGTAATTTTTAATTTATTAACGGTTGGATTATGTTTTTTAGTTTTCGCACAGTAAAAATAATCTTCATGCAGCATGGTATAAATTTATTTGAAAATCTTTTGCATTTATGCAACAGCAAGATCGCGCCATCGTCGAGTTTAAACGACGTGTTCTTTCATTGATGCGAAACATAGTCACGAACACACAGACGACGACGACGTTTTGACAACAACACACGATTAGCAATACAAATCGACGGTTAACACTTTACATCGTATTATCTGACAGCGAGTCTGATTAATCGACTTGATGATGCCGATCGTCATTTCCCCGCCAACGCAGACATCGCCCGTTCGATTTACGTCGCGGAAAATCCTCGAGGCAAGTTAACTGAAGAATACAACTCGGAATCGAACAACTCGCGTGAGAAAAAAAAAACAATACAAGACGGATAAAGTCGTTTATCGAAGCTACAGGAAATTGTGAGGAGAAAAGAAGAGAGGATACAGGAATTTATTAACATTTATATATACACAGATCGCGACTATAACAAACTATTACAAACGACAAGAGAGAGAGAGATATATATATATATAACAATAAATAAATAAATAAAACGCAAACGGCGATCGTTAATTAATGATCGCCCGGTCAGATCTTGCTAATCATCTAATGAATATATGTAAAACGCACAGTCGGCGAATCGCTTCTAATCAACGAGGATAATTAACCAAGAGCTATTATAGTTATGATCTCACCTGCAGTGACCTATGTGCAGGTGTCGACGTGCGCATGCCAGCCCTCTGGAATATCGGAAATGCAACAGAAACAACAAGGAAAACGAAATAAATAAATAAAAAACAAGATATCGTGCAACATATCTTAACGGTACTGTTGGACTTTTTAAAATCAAGATTAACAATCACGAGGTTCGCGCACTTGTTAAGATACAAATTTTCATAAAAAAAATCAGTATTGTTAAACAAAAACTAGGCTGTCTAAACAAAAGCAGCGAGCGGTAACTACAGTTTATGAAATCAACCCTTAAGCTCAGGAAAAAACAAAATAAGATTCAGATACACACAGATGATTGTTTTTTTGTTTAAATAATTCTTTAAAGAGAAGAACGAGCTTGAGGGTAGATTATCAGCACACCCCAACAAGAATAAAAACAACAATATTCTACAACTAGGTAATAATTTGTATAATACGGCGGGCTTTGCGATTTCAGTTGCGCATATCCTCCGTCCTCTCATTCCGGCATGGTGAATCTTACCCTCGCCGTCGTGTTCGTCGTGCTCGTTCTAGCACTCGCGACGCTCGACGCGAGGCTGGACGCGAGCGATTCGCGCGAGCCGCTCTTCTTCTGTTGGAGACTAGAATTGAGAGCGGCGCCGCTCGGCTTGTGAACGGTGGATATGGACGGCCTCTTGTTGGACGGTGACCTCATGATCTTGTGCACGGGCGCGAACAGCCCGTGCTTATTCAGGCACTCGAAGTATCTGGATCAACGGATGCGGGATTAAGTTTAGCTAGGAACTACCGGAACGCCGAATATCGCGACGCTTAAAGAGAAGAGAGGGAGAGAGAGATCACGCGAGTTATGCACTGTCGAGTTACGCGATGAACCCCGATCATTCGAAGCGAAATAGTCATCCGAATCGCGTTGAATTAAAACGCAGTTCTTGGGATTCTTGAGGAAAAAATCGAACTGATGTACAAATAAGATAAATGTCCTAATAACCGAATATTATTTATTAAAAAAATAATTATAACAATACTTAAAGTTAGAAACTAGTGCCCGGCCATTGGGACATTTATCTTGTGACAATTTTTTTTATTAGAAAAAAAGAAAAAAAAGTAAAAATTAAATTTCTTTCTTACGGAATCCGAATGAAATCAATAATGCAACGATTTCTTCTGCTTATTTGCGCTTAATTATCAACAGAATACTTCTTTGAACTTTAAACGTGCGAGATATCATACGGCGCGATTGGGGGGGGGGGGGGTTTCACTTGAAACGATCGAAGGATATTCAGAGGAGACAAGGTGTTTGAAAGAAGGGATGGAAGCGCTTCCTCCGTTTCTTTTGTACGTTCGGAGGATGTGAAGAGAGACGGGAGAAAAGGGAGAAAAGATGCACACCTTTTGCCATTGACGGAGCCGTCGTTTTTGCCGATCGGCTCGTCCAGCTCCACGCCGCACCATTCACCCGCGGCAAACTCCGTGGTGCCCAGATACCTAAGCACGCCAGCTTTGCTGCCCTGGCTCGACGACACGATCACTCGCTCCCCTATCTTCAGCTCACCTTTCTGCGACACCGTCGAGGACAAACTTGTTGTTGATGCATCTGCGTTTACGACGCGCGATCATTATTAAACAGCAATTCACCATCGCGAAAAATCACGGGAGAGCGACAGATTTTACGAATATTTATTACATTTCAGTCAAAGTCGCTTCTCACAGAGCTAAATTACATGTCTCTCACGTTTCTACAAATGTAGGATATTTATTCTGATATTTGTTTGCTGTGAATTTTTAATCTCACGTCCATTGTTCCGTGAGATAAATTAATTTCATTTCACCTTTCACATATACAGGGAGAAGGAACGAAAGTATCGATTTATTGCACATTAAAGGATTAGCTTCTCCGTTCTACGACAGAAAAAAATGGATGCAGTCCATTTTTTCGCATGCAAGGTGATTTTCAATGCCATCTATATATATATATATATATAGTTTTTTTTTTTTAATATAGTTGCCCTAAAAGGTTGTTACTATGTCTTTGTAGCGGCAATTAGCATAAAAATGAGCGTCGCGAAACATGACGCACGATGTGCGATGAAACCTAAATTTAAATTAAATCGTGTTCTCATCGGCTTGCAAGCTGGCGAAACTAAACTACGTCTTTGCTTTTGCACATCGAACTATTTTGCAGTAGCGTGTTCCTCACAAGCACATCATCGCACTACCGTAACTAAATTCAAGGTCTCTGTTCTAACAAGCATATCTAACACACAGCGACTGCAATCAACTCTTTTTCCCTCCCCTTATTTCTCGAACTGTTAATCAATTTTAACAAATCGTCGCCGAACAACATCTTAAATAATACTTATTATTTATACAACTAGGTTTAAACTCTAAAAAATTTATCCTGTAAAAGAAAAGAAAAACGTTATATATATATATATATATATATATATATATATATATATATATATATATATATATATATATATATATATAT